>WTSP01018420.1:0-19684 GCA_025331215.1 Actenoides lindsayi | reverse complement strand
CCTCCAAGCGGCTGCTGCGTGTTCCCAGAGCCCTGCTTCCTGGACTCGGCCCGACATCGCCTGTAGACGGGAAGTACTGAATAACATCTTACCTATCGTAACTGATGGCTCCTTGCGTCTTATTCTCTCCCTGTGTGCTGTGCTGACGGGGGTGGGGGGGAGCAATAGAAGGGCTTGGCGGGCACCTGGTGCCGTGCCAGGGTCAACCCACCACATATAGTATCAGAAGTTTATTCAGGAAATTGAAAACAAGTTTCTTTTTTATTGTCTGTTCATTTTCTTTATGCAATTGTAATATGTAAAACACAGAGACATACAGATAGATATTTCTGGATGGAATTTCACCCAAGAACAGTGCTTGCCCTTGCCCCTAAGGTTTTACGGCATACACATGGCAAAACAGAGCTAGAAGCAAACGACGAGGAGGCAAAGATGTGGAAACATCAATATCATAGAAAGATGAGAATTCCCAGGGTTATCCTACTTCAGATATCCAAATGTAGCATGTCTTTGAAGTGCATTGGAATTCCTATTTGGACAACTTAGCTGGGCCAAATACGTAGGATGGATCAAAGGAGAATGAGTCAAGGCTGTTATCTGTATCCAGGATGCAGCAGAAGTACATAACCAGGTTCAGAACTTGGAAGCTCTACTGTGATGTACACCAAGCCAAAGATAACACTGAGGGCAGCAAAGCAGAAGTGAATCCTGTGGATGGGATGAGGAAATAAACATGAGTGGTTTTACAGAGTAACAAGGCCATAGCAAGTTATATGAAGGAAAATGAGAAGGCACATTTGAACCAAGTAACCCACAAAAGCTGAGGCTGCTGTTGTTGGCAGAATGCATATGGGGTAGAATTGGTGGGAAAGGCATGTTGAAAGACAATAGCAAATTAAGAGGAACTGTAGAGGTAATTTTTCATTTTGTCTTTGTTGTCTTTGTTGTTTCTATGAGAAGGATGAGACCTAAACCAACTAAATTCAGATTTGTATGACTCTCCAGAATAATATACATCACCAGAATATGCTTAATCCATGCCAAAAACATTTGGATGTGGTCACTTTCATTAACAAATGTATCTGGAAATAATGGTGCCCGTTTTTATATGATACCTTAGCATATACATTAGACATTCAGAAGCTGATTCAAGTGCCATCTTATAGGACAGTGGGCTGAATTCATGGCATTGACCTGGTGTTTAGCATCCTCTAAGAGTAGATAAGAGCAGAGAGCTCAAAAACCCTCAGGCTGAGAAAGGGCTAGAGTAGGGGCTGGGTCTTTTTTTCATAAGTGGTCTAATGACTGGTAAATTGTGTAAATGAAATGAATTGGTGCTGTATTCAAGACAAAACAGAAAACCAAGATCTTTCCACTGGAGTATTATTCCTATTTAAATTTTCATGCTAATTTCAGTAAGGCTTGCATTGTGTTGGCTGTGTATTGTTCAACAACTGTATCCAGCTAAAGAGAAGGCTGTAGTTCAGTAATGCATGAAGGCGTTCCTTGGTATTGTATGCAGTTTAAATGATCCATATAGTGTGCCAAGAAAGTGAATTGAAATCCATTTTCATGACAGGTGCTAGACAAAAGAATAACCTCTGTTATGCAATTAGAGTTTCTTCCAGATAAAACATGCTGTGTGAAAGTAAACCCTGATTTTGGTGTTTTTATTCAGATTATTAGTGCTTGGTGTAGTACTTAATGGTGCTTCTGATTGAAAAGCAGAAGTATTCATGCATAGTTTTGCTGAAAGGTAAATTTGATATTCATCAGATTGCTTTATGAGACAGCAAGGAAAGAAAACTGATGACTTTTTAACTATATTTATGTCTAAAAATGTTATATTCAGATGTGAAGACTCCCTGTGGCCACATACTTTAAATGCTACACATCCCATTTTGAGGACAGGTCCCTACCATTTCAGTGTTATCTCAGATAAAACTGTTGCAGGTGGCAATGTAATACAAAAAACCAGTGGTAATTCTGAGCCCTGATATTACAGAGTTCACTTTGTTGTTCCTCCCAGTTTTTCTCTTTACACAGATGGTGTAATTTTACCCCTCAAAGTTTTACCTCTGGAAGCTATTTTTATTTATTTTCTACAAGTGCACCTTCGGGCAATAACAACAGGGGGCCAAATCCTTTATTTTACCCTATCAAAACTGATACACTGTGAGTTATTCACATCACTTTCTGAATTGCCAGTCAACGGCTTCATGTTTGGAGCAGTGCAAACTACTAACAGACTCAGAAAAAGCAGTCTCTGAACTGGTAGCACCACAGTGGGTATTAGTATGGAAAGAAAAGAAATAAAAAAAAAAAAAGGAAAAATATAATTTTTGTTGTTGCTGCTGCTGTTGAAAGTTTTCTAATGAAAGGAGATGAATCAGGAACTTTGTAATAACATGTGCCTGGCCACTTAGCTGTAGCAGCAGATCTGGAATGAAGCTTACTCAGCACAAGCTTTGGACTTTTCAGACCTTATGTATCATTTCTCATCTACTGAGCTTCTCACATTTGTACAAAATAAAAGTGGGAATAAAAAAATCAATTTTTTTTTTTTTTTTTTTTTTTACAATTTGAGTGCAAAAAGAATACACATATTCACCCGTTAGACTTTTAGAAAAAACTTGGCACATGGTTTGACTTTTTGCCCACAAAGACAAAGTATTTGTCTTCAGAGCCATCAATTTTAGAGACTGATACTCCTTCGTCCTTTTTTTTATAGGAGTTCAACTCAAAGCAGCAAACAAGAGAAAGTGAAAGAGCAAACATTAAATATGAGCCTGTAAAGGGAATAGCTGCCAAATTCTTCCACTGCATGCTGGAAGACTGCTAAAACCTGAAACTGCTGTTATATTCCATGCAGAGAAGCAACTCCTCAGGTCTTCTGACAATGTAGAGGCCTCAAGACAACATTTCTGGAACTGTTACAGAAAAATCTTGTAACCATAATAGATGTGTTCAATTTTTACCTTCTTTTTTTTCTTTTTTTTTTTAAGGGCTGAAAAAAACTATGTGGTTTACTAGAAGGGAATACTGGAGGTGCTGAAAAACCTCTTCCAACTGCCTGTTTGTTGAGAAATGTAACCTTCCAAAATCCTACCATCAGGTTGAAGCTGACAGGAAAATCTGTGGAAAATTTACCGTCCAGGGAGCTGCAGCAGTTCAGTAGAATATAATAGTTGTCTATAAGAATTTACAGCACACCAGCCATCAGAGATAGATACCTTGGTAGAAGTCCATCCATCTCGATTATTCAATGTCTGAAGTACAAGAGGACAAGGAAGACAAGCACAGATGTTGTTCTTTAAGTGACTTATGCCAACTTGGTTTGCTTTCTTAAAGTGTTGAATCAGAGAGACAATTTCCAGGTCCCAGCTGTTTTAAAACAGGAGTTTTAAAAGGTGGGTTAACAGAAGAGTTCGTATGTCTCACAGTTACAGACTATTAGCCTGAGGTTGAAAGATTTTTCCTTGGTCAGACCAGCAATAAATAGATACCTATTTGCAAAAGCATGAGAAAAAAAGCAACTGGATGAGATGAAAAGTACATTTTATTTTTTTTTTCCTATTCTGTGTTACAGAAATTGATGTGGCCACTGTGACACTGTCTGGATAAAGTATTTGGGATGAGGTGAAGTGATGGTCCACTACAAGTGTTCTTTGCCGTTTAACCCATGTTGTGAATGAGATCTCCCTGGCTTAGTTATAACCTGTAGGAGTCTGTTTTTATAAAGCAATTGCTAGGGTTTGGTCCTGTCTCTACTATGGAGACAGTCAAAACAATTTGGATTTAATATTTTTCAGTCAAATCTTGTCTGTAACTATGTTTAAGAGTCACGATTTTTATTTTAAAGTAGTCACAGAGGACAATTAGATGGAACCACAGAAATACAAAGAAGCTACTTTTGTACAGAACAGCAGAAGCTTTTCTACATAGGCATTAAACTGCGGGGTTTTTGATGTTTCTAGACTGCTATACACTTGGTAAAAAAAATATTCTCTGGTCATAATTTTCTTGGGAAGGAAGTACTGGGATGTTCTAAGCGGAAACGTTGCTTGGCAGTGAGATCAGAAGTGATTATTTTGATAATGTATTACAAATGACTGATCTAAACAGTCATTCTAGACTTTCGTCAAATTAGCCCTTCTCTTCCAGTTCATTTGGTATTGAATAACAGTAAAATATATTTTTTGACTAAATGTTTGTACTAACAGTCCTTTATATGATGCATGAAGGTGTAAAAGAGACATTTAGTATGAAAACAATCCCCAAATGACTTAAATTTGAGTTGCTTAGAAAATAAGCAGTTAATTGTTTCTAGGAAAGAATTCATATTACAGAAGAATAATCATCTCTTTGTAGACAGAGTTCTTACTCATTGAAAGTCTTGCTGAAATTAGGTTATACCACGTTCAAGAAAAGTGTTAGCAGTGTACCCATTCCTGAGACTTAAATAAAAATCAGACACACTGGCACCAACTGAATCAATCATTATTATTCAGAAAAACACTTAGCCAGTACATTTCAAACCTATTGGAGACAATGGTGCTTAAGCACATGGTTATCTTCTTTCATACTAGACACTTGTGCCATATCCTCATTTATTCTTTGATTACAATTTTATCATACCCTCAGGAAAAAAACCAGTAGTTAAAAACAAGATTTCCTTTTCCTCTTAATGTGAGTATAGCTCTCACTCAATATGTTATTGCTTTGTCTGTAATTTTAAAAGATAAGGATGAATCAGGTTGAAGAAATGGGATTACAGAAGATAAGAGTACCGGGTTAGGGAGGAATCATTTGGATTTATCATACTTGAAGGTGCTGTGATAATGGTAATAATAAAGAAAATTTGTTTGGATAAAAATTCTGGTATCATTTGTAAATGGTGATGCTTTGACATTTGGTACTTCTGTAATTGGCCTAGAGAGGAAATGTGAATATTAGAAGCAAATTCACATTGTCTGTATGTTGAATTAGAGTTGTTATTTTACTCCAAATTTTTATTTAGCGTGTTAAGAGTTAAGAATGATTCTTCAATAATTCAAGAACAATTTACTAGAAGAACTAATAAATATGGATAAACATCCTTACATCAACTAAGGGAGATGGAGAAATAGTTTACTATACCCATTTTATGATTGCATAACTGAAAAACTAGGGCCAATTCAGTTATCCCTTGTTTTGAAATGGGTGGCATTCTTAACTTTTGAACATTTCTGAGCTTTTTGAGTCAGGAAACCAAAAATGTTTGCTAACTTCAAAATTAAAACCTTTGGGGACTTGCTTGTGCACTGGTTAATTGCACGGTAAATACATGTCTGTATGTTGCCAACAGATACAATGTTTGTTTCTAAATATGTAAAGAATTCTGAAATCCATATAGTTTCAGTAAGGTCATCTGTCGTGCAGTGATTCAGTGCCAAAGTGTCCCATCCTTTATTTGAATATTTGATTGCACTGTTGTTCCTTAATTAGAGTCTTTGATTATAATAATTGATTGTGATAATAAAGGTACTAAGTGAACCAACCCTAGTCACTGTTCTATTTAACCATCTTGCTGGAATGTCAGGTGTGCAAGGTAAGTCATCTAGTTAAGTGGAAGTTTGATAACCTAATGTAACATCTTTGACATCAGAGATCAGATAAAATTTTTTACGTGTCATTGGCTCACAAGAGTCTGCCTGGGCAGATGGTGTTGGTTTTATAAGACAGACATACTTTGCCTGGAGAGATTCAGAGAAATATGAACATTATTTTCAAACACCAGTAAAGGAGAAAGGTGTCATTTCACTGACAGCCCCGGAGAATATTTCCCTGTTCCTGCATGCTTGACAGATGCCAGGAACAGATTGATGTGTAGAGAAAGGCAAGGTACAAGGAAACTGTACATTAAAACTCATTAACTTTAGATAGGAAAACTCTGTTGGGAGCAACTCTAGAGCATTTTTTGATGTACAGTGAATGTTTAACATTCTAAATGTATGTGCTTTCTAATGTGTTGGGACTGCATTTACATATTTGGTGTAAATCTGAATGAAAATGAAAACAGTGACAAGATAAACACAAGAGAAAATGCAGCAGTAAAATTAATCATTAAGAATCTGTAGGAAAATACAAGAGACATTTTTCATTCTAGTAATTCTTGATGCACTAGAAGTCATAGGTGTGGTATGTGAAGTGCATAATTTGAATTTCTAACACTAATTTTCTCAGAAGGAAACATTCACTCTTGTTTATAAAAAATTAGATCTGCTTCTCAGTTCACCTGAACTCTTACATGTAACCTTAATTTTTAGTACTAAACAAAGGGAGGTGGAATATTATTATTTGACTTAACACAGGATCTAGTTCACTGGCCAACTGGTCCATACATGTTGTCTCTCATCCCATTGACTTCTCACAGATACAGCAAATTCCCATATTAAAGCTTCTGATTTACTTGACTTATTTTTATTTTTTAAATTAGGTGTAAGAAGAGTATTATAATACAAATAGAGCACTGGATGATGAACATATAAGCACTGCATTTTTAATATGGAATTAAAATTTCAATATTACATGTACATAACTGTAATTACTTCATTATAAGAATCACTGTTCCTGACCATTGAATGGGGCATGGATTTGAGAAGGCATTTTTACAGGATCTTTCATTTGGAAACACCACAGATTCACAAGGGAAGGAAGATGTATGTGCATGTGAATTACATAGGCATCCTTAATTCTGGTAGTTCTTCATCTGAGTACTTGACTTTTCAACCTTAATATTCTCTTAAGGTAGATCTCATCAGGGACTTAATTTATATAATTCCTGTTTTGATGTAAACATATTTGATGGTAATTTGTAGCTGAAAACAAATTTTAAGAACTAAACACTATAGCTGAAAGAAATGTTTGTAAAAAATCTGTTTTCAGTGCAAATAGGACAGTGTTTAGTGAACTGAAAGTGGAAAATAAAAATAAACGATGGCATGCTCTTAGTGTGTGAATATCTATTTATTCTATATCTTCATGTTAAGTTTGAAGGGCTTCTTTTAGACAGGTAGAACTTAATTGTTTTATTAGTGATATGTAGGTACTAAATAATTGAAGTAGTCATGCATAATTCAAATAATTGTTTCCAGTAGATACATAGTCTGATAAATATCTGCTGGAAATCCAGACTGAATATTTTCCCTGATATGAGGATTTTTTAAAATTTTAAATTCATGGTTGTTGTGCTAATTTACATAATGGCATAACTGTAACAGCAGGTTACAGGTGATGACTTGGACTCTGACGCTACCTGATGCAAAATGACCCATCACTTACTCCAGCTTGCAGGCTACAGCTAATGGAATTCAAATCTACAAATACTGTGCAATTATAAAGATTAAAAGAATCTATCTCGAAATGTAGTGGCCAATTAATACTCATTTTTCATTGTAATAACTGCAAATGCCTGTGTTAGATACCGTGAAAGTCTGTGCTGTAGTTTACCAAGAGCTACATTCTGTTCCTGAGTAAGATCATGTATGGCCATCAAAACAGTGGTGTTTGAATAACTTCTTGAAGTGCACTGAACAACACTGACAGTATATGTTACGCATGGTTTGTCTGCTCTTTCTCTCTCACATCCTCTCACCAGGAGAAGGAACTGAACAAGCAGGATAAAAATGCATTTGGTAAGGTACACAGTTCTATCTTAAATGCATTCACTATGTTTATGATTGATAGAAAAGGAAAGATCCTGCATTTAAACCAGTATATTAATGGGCTTAAGAAGGCTCCTGTTCTTGTGGCAGTTCACAGTCTCAATCTGATAACCATTCCTCAGAAAGGTCCTTTTCTCATGTGGTGAATCTTTACCCTATGGTGAAAATTTTTCCACAGTTACAGTTTAGAACTGAACGACAGTCTTTCAGTTACACAGGACAGACAGCATTAGAGCATCTTGAGTAAGAAGACTCCAGGTTGTATATGACTGACAAATGCTTAGAAAATCCCCACCTCTATCTTTGAGTGGTTCTGCATCCCTACCACTTAATGCTAAACCTTTTCCAGTTCTGCAAGGTCAACTTTTCCACTAACATTCCTTTAAAACACCATCCCTACCTTCTTGGTCACCTTGTTTTTTTAATGTCTCAGAATAAGAGATACCTTTTTCTTCCTCCTAACACAGAGACATAGCTAGAAAAATGAAGTTTGTTGTTTCCACAGTCTCTTGTTCTTAGCCTTGAATAAGGATGGGAAGGCAGAAAATAGGAGGAAGAAGAAGATGCTGAGGAAGGGGTGGAAAAGTGGAGGCATTTTTCAGAACCGAATGCCATAATAGAATTTTGTGAAATTGCCTGTGAGGTTATTTCAAGAGACAGAGAAGAATCAACTAGTTGCACAAATAGAGAGCTGGATATCCAACAGAAGAGTTTAGAAAATATAAGAATTTGCATTTCCTTGATGCATTATTGATAAGAACATCCATGTGTTGTGTAATGTGAGTATGAGTAGAAAAAAACCCAAATCCTGAAAGTTCACAGGCCATGTGAAAATTCTACCATGGCTTTGCAGATTTAAGTATTCTAGATAGAATTGGAATCATTAGATAGGTTTGGATTGCTTAAATGATTGAGGCAAGGTTTCAGTGACTTTTGAAACCTATTCCCTCCATTTCTGAGACTGAAGAAGTAAACATGAACAGAGGTGCCGAAACAATTTCTTCTGCTCAGAGAAAAAATCTATTCAGTTTACACTTCGTTATACATACCTCTTGCCTGGGCATGTAGATACTACTATTTGCTAGGAAATCCTAAGAACCATTTTAGGTTTTGGATGCAACAGTTCTCAGGAAGCTCAGAGAAGATAACTAATTTGTAGCAACGCTGTCTCCTATTATACTGCTAGACAGAGTGCAAAGTAGATGTGGAGCAAATGAAATTCAGAAAATTCTTAAGGTCTCTGTACAATGTTTTGGTTTTTTTTAAACATAATTGCAGTTGCATTTAATGAAGTAGCAGAACTGTAAAGCTGTCAGGAAATGCTGTGGTAAACAATATTTCTTGAAGGACCTTATTAAATAGTAATGGTGTCAAACATCTGAAGGAGTGAGCAGACCTTACATGCATAGTTTTCTAGTCATAGGAAATTAAAAAGGGGTTGGAATGTTGCCAGTTGACTGACTATAGGGAAAAAAAAGAAGAGAACCATAATAAGCAACAGTTGTAGTTACAATATTTGCTGAAACCAACACACATTAAATAATAATGAAAGCAACCATCTAAAAATGCTGGCAGACTATATGGAACAGCTGAGCTGAAGAATCTGCAAAAAGGGGGGAAAAAAAAAAGGAACTACTATACACCCAATATGCTGCCAAAGAATAAAAAGCTCCACTGGAGATTAAACAGTGAGATAAATTTCAGGCAAGTATGTGTAAAATAAAAAGTGTGAAAGAGTTAATTCTTAGGCTGTGTAAATGACAAAATCTTCACAGGTGAAGTGATGTCTTCAGAGAAGAAGCTATTTAAGTAGAGTTCTAAAGCTTTTTATTTTCTTGCAATTATTTATTTAGGAAAGGTGTAAGCAAGGGAAACATTTGTTAGTACATTGAAATACAGCATGGTGATGATTTTGTACAAGAATCTTACATGATACTACTTTTAAAATTTATGGAAGACTTCTAGCCAAGTGGACCTTATTATCTTTACACTAAATAACTTAATCCTAATAACCAATGACACCGAGATCTTGAGCTTGCTTCCAAGAATTAAGAGGGAAATTCAAGAAACTGGATTAGCTGAGGATTTTTAAAAATGTTTCATATGAGTGTTAGCAATGGAAGTGTTGAATAAGTGCTATGTCTTTTTGGTTTTTATCCTATATATAGCCTAGCAAAGTATTAGACTATCATAGCCACTGGGGAAAAAGAAGTCTCATTTTCAGTGTTATAAAAAGGCCAGAGAAATCTATTAAAGTCACTGGGATTTGACTGATAACAACACAACTCACATCATTATTAGGCCTTATAATTACATGCAGAATATATACTTCTGTTAAAGAAAATATACATTTGCTGTTAAAATGTAAATGAGGATTTGAAATGGACATTGAAGTGCAAAATCTAGATCCTCTCAATCCCTGCTCTTCTGTTGTATAGTAATGCATGTGCCTAAATTTAGACAGTGCTTTGAAAGCAATTGACTGATCCCCAGAACCTTCATGTTCTGTTTGGGACATATCTCCATCTTGGTATGTTCCTAAGTTTCACAGTTCATCCCATTGACACTTACACCCTCATCTTTCCTCCATAGAAATTGTCTGTGGAGCCCAAGGTACTAAACATTCATAAAGAACTGAGGGAGGTTTCTTACCCTGGGAGAGGCCTGGATTCCACTAAGACGTCTGTTAATGATAGCACATGCCCTATTGCATATCCCTGTTTACAGACAATAATTTTTTTGGACTAGAAAGAGAATAAAACTGAAAGGGCCCACTTACTTTCAGCTAGCTTCCAAGCTCATGTCTGGCAAAAATCTAAACCAAAATGTTCTCTGAATATCTGCAGGAACTTGTTCCTAATCTTGTGCCCCTGGACTTTGAACAGTCCAGTCTTACTCCCCTTTCTATATTCTAGATATTGCAGAATGACCCTTAGGATTTGGGATGCTCTGGTGCTCTGACCTGTGATAGCTCAGTTTTTTTTTGCAGTCTGGTCTTTGCTATTAATACTTACACATACATTGCTTGATCTATGGGTACTATGAAACACTTAGGTCTCTCTACCTTGCCTGTATATTGGTTGCATGTGTATGTTTAAACAAACACACATAGACCAATCTCCCCTGTGATCTGAATTCTTTAGAAGGACCCAAAGGGAAATAATACAGACAATCTGATCTGCAGGGGACATAGTTTGAGAGACCCTGCATCACATGGCCCAGAAGATCATCCCTAAGTCACTGGAAATGGCTAATGGGAGGTCCCCAGTGTTCCTTGAATGATCTTTGGGTCAAACCTAATGTCCCTTAAATGCTTGTCTTTCATGAAAAGTTGCTCGATGCATCTTTTTTTCCCAACTTACAAATTTATATGATGCATACAGAAAAGAACATGAAAAAGATTTCCATGTTTGAATCCTCTTCTAGAAGTCAAACTGCCTCTGAAAAACTTAAAATTACTTGCAAAACCTTCTGAAGGTTATGATAGACCTCCTGCTTCTTTGTTCTTGGTGGCAGTAAAAGCTGGATCCATGCCCAGCACAGGGAACATAGTGTAAATAGCATTGCTGCAGTTTGCTACTGGATTGTTCAAAACATCAGATGGCTAGAATATGTTATTATCAACAAGCTGCTTACTGGCCAATCAATTATAAACTCTGATGGAGCACTAGGCATTTTATTGTAGGCTAGCCAAATGGATGGAGAAAACATATGTCAATCTCTCTGTTACTTTAAGGGACAAATTCTGCTCTTCTTCTGCTACAGCATGTTGCAAAACCTCCTACGATTTTACCACACTGATGTTAATATGGAAGAGTAGGATCTATGGCAGTGCTCTGGAAATCACTGGGACAATGCAGCTTTCAGATATTTCAGCAACTTTATGTCAATGTACATTTGCATAATAAGAGTACAGCTGAGGCGTCTGTGGGTAGTCCTCCCCTCAAAGGGTTTTTAATGCATGAGTTTCTCAGTCTGTGTGCAATATAGGAACAGTCAGAAATCATTGATTGGCTTTTATATTTGTGTTCATTCTCACACGAAGTGAAGTTTTGAGTCTTTCATTCCCTTTCCTCTTATGTTTATTTTCCCCAAGTCTATAAAGTGAAATAAGTCTATTATCTGCAACACCAAACTGGAAAATACTATCCAGAGTCAGAATCTTCAAGAGGAAATTTTCCAGTTTAGATAGTGAAAAATATACCTGTTTGCTTACAGTACCTTAATCAATAACATATCAATGGAAGGAGATTTTTTTCCCTCCTGCTGCTTGGAATTTCCTTCTCTTTTTTTCTGGAGAGAGTTTGGTTGCAATGGGGAACAAGATTTAGAGTAGAACAGTATCATTATGATAACAAGAAGAAAATAAGCTTGACTAGGTGGAACAGGGCTCTTAAATGTGCAGTCATTCAATATGGCTGCTTATGTCACAGTATGTCTGTGACTGGCAGGTGCTATTGGCAGTCACTAGAGTTTCTCCGCTGTTAAAATTCAGTCAGAAATGACCCAAACTGATGTTCTGAGTTGGAAAGGAGGAGAGAAAACTCTGCCTTTGAAATTTTATTAAATATTACATTATATCTCTTTGGATAAAACCAAAAAATATTTGAATGTATTAATTTCTCAGAAACATGCACTAGAAAAAGCTACATTTAAGTGAATGGCTAAGCAGGTGAAGAGATCTTTCTATCTTCTCTTGGTTTCAAAACCAGTAATGTGCTAATGCTGAAAAAAGATTATTAAAGGGAAAGAATGAAAACAATCAAGAAGTGTATGATATCTATATTCCAAAACTATCTGATTTAAAGTGTTAGAAAAGTTGAGTATCTTCTTACTGATTGGGTTTTTTTGGGTATTTTTCACCCCCATCTGTGAAGTTAAATAGTAAGTCACTCTGCATGTTGTTCTTGAAAATATCAGCAAGAGAAAGAAGAAACTGGTTTGCCATTAATATATCACAAGAAGAAACTGGGGTTAAAAGATTGTCTATACTCAAAAGAAAGTCTTCCTTCTGTGGAGATGATGAGCTCTGGAAGAAAATTAAAAAAGAAAATAAAACCATACCTGTTTTACACTGCAAAATGTTCATGGATGTGTCCTACAGTGAGAAATACAAAGCCTTGCCCAAAACTCACTGCAAAATGTTCATGGATGTATCCTACAGTGAGAAATTCAAAGCCTTGCCCAAAACTCACTACGTAGATATTTTTCTTTTTTGTTTGTTTGGGTTTATTTTAATTTCGAGAAAGAAACGGCTAATATTTCCTCTTTTTTTGCTGTTGTTTTGTTTTTCATTCAAAATGACCTGAAATGATGCTCCAGCTCTCCAGTTGTTTGTAAATCAGCACAGTTCAGTTGGCATTAACAGACCAATGCCAGCAAAACCAGAAGGGATGAGCCCAGGCAACAGAAAAATCACTGTCACTTAAACTATGCATCAGCCATGCATAATTTTAAAATATGCACTTAATCTCAATGAAATATTTTTCTTCAGAACAAAATTGATAAAATTTACTTAGATACATCTTGTGGAGGTGGGAGGCTGTGAAAACTGTTGAGCTTCAAAATGCATTTTTCTCAAAAAGTAGAAGCAGATATAAATTTTAGCTACAGTTGTTTGAAACAAATAAAATACATAACGCAAGCAGCTCTAGTTATGCTTATAAACAGATGTCTATTCACATATGCAAGCCATACTCTGATCTGTCAAAGATGTGTTCTTTTCAAAGAATTTTTTTCCCCAGGAATTATTATAGGGATTGATGTATGCTGGGATTTAAGAAATACACAGTTTAAACATATGGGGTGGTATATTAGGTGGGAAGGATGGCAAAGCAGGACTGGGTTTTGGAGGACAGCATTATGGATCTGTTCACTTTTCTGGAAGATCGTAGGCAGTTCATCTATGAGATTGAATGCCTGATGCAAAAATTTTAGTGTTACTGTCCAGGCTGCCTTTTTTGGAATGGCTATGTTTTCACTGACATCATCATCTTCTTCAGATGAATTGGAACCCATAAAATCATTCAAGGGCAGAGGATGGAAAAGCAGGGAGATGATGAAGGTTAGTGGACCAGGTTATTAAACAAATGCTATCAGGACTCTGAAACAATGGGAAGAGAGGCAATGGATAATGGCATGTGCTCTGCTGACAGTTTCAGAGCCACAGAGGTGTTTAGGGATGGTAGGAGGGCAGTTACTTGTTCAGCTGGTGGAAGCTGAGGAAGTAGTATTAGCATTCCCAACCTGTCAGTCACTTTGGAAATATAGGCAAAGCAGCCCCACTGCTTGATATAATTATCTCTGAAGTAGCCAGTGTTTGATCTTTTGTATTCTGTGAGACTTCTTACCAAACAGAAGATGGACTTAACTAGCATCTATTCAAAAGTTTAAATGATAACTGAGAGATACTACAGGCCATGAGAAATTTTAAAAAGTTCTGTATTTCCTTTTATCCTTATCTTTATTAAGAAGACTATGAAGAGCAAGTCAAGGGAGGTTTCTTCCCCTTCTACTCTGCCCTATTGAGGTCACATCTGGAGTACTGTGTCCAGTTCTGGACTCCTCAGTTCAAGACAGACAAGGAAGTACTGCACAGAGCCGAATCAGACGCTACAAAGATGGTTAGGGGACTGGAACATCCCTCTTATGAGGAAGGGCTGGGAGACGTGGGGTTGTTTAGCCTGAAGAAGAGATGACTGAGAGGGGGATCTTATCAATGTCTATAAATATCTAAAGGGTGGGTGCCAAGAGAATGGGGTCAGTCTCTTTTCAGTGGTGCCCAGTGATAGGATAAGGGGTAATGGGTACAAACTAACACAGGAAGTTCCACCTAAACATAAGGAGAAACTTCTTTACTTTGATGATGCCAGAGGCCTGGAACAGGCTGCCCAGAGAGGTTGTAGAGTCTCCTTCTCTGGAGATACTAAAAACCTGCCTGGACACGACCCTGGGCAACCTGCTCTGTGTGATCCTTCTGTAGCAGGGGGGTTGGACTAGATGATCTCTAGAGGTCCCTTTCAACCCCTACCATTCTGTGTTTCTCTGATTATCAGTCTGCCAAAATTTGAGAGACTGTGCAAAACAGATGCCAAATTACCACGAGCTGGAGATAACTCACATTAAACAGCAACTTCTACAATCTAGTCAAAGTGTAGGGCAGATCCAGGAGTAAAACTTCAGCTGATAACACCACACAGCTCTGATTTCCCCCTTTCAACAGTTAGATGTTAAATAATGCTATCAAGAGGTTTTCAAATTGAAATCAATGGAGTTTCATTATTCACATCAATAGTAGTGGGATGATGTTCTAAATAGTAAATGAAGCAATGAAAATCTAAGAAAACAAGAGGCATGCTAATACGTGTTATGTTTGAGAATTCTATTTCATTTGATCTGTTTAACAAGTAATTGAAGGCAATATGCTTAGGGGTAGAGGGGCAGTATATGTATCTCATGGGAATAGAAGACTATACACCTTTCCACTGAAGTTGGATGGAGAAAAAACCAAAGGCAAATTATTTAGCCTGCATACAGAAGGTGTTGGAACAAGTGCCTTCTAAAGTAAACAAAAAAACCAAACAAAAACAAAACAACAAAAAAAGGTGCATTAAGTGTTGTATGTGTTTTACCAGCTTGGTTTTTTTTTTAACCATTAAATACAAATAAAATGAATAATTTAACATTTTACACAGTATGTGCATCTTGCACCACTGAGTTTTTGGAACAGTTTCACATAGAGAAAATGTAGTGGGTGCTTGCCTTGCTGTTCTGTAATTTTACTTTGTCCCTATTGCAATTACATTTCAAAGCTAATTCTCTTCCTAGTTGTGGGGTGAATTTAATTCTGGTGAGCTAGTGTGGTGTTTTTTTGTTGTTATTTCTCTGTTTTAGAAATTCAAGATACAAGAAACAGAGAACAAAATGAGTATTTCTAATGATCCTAAGCTAAATAAAGCCCTTTTCTCTGTTAATTCTTCTGTCCAGCTTCATTGGTGCACAGATGATCTTTTACTTCACTCCAGGACAATGTAAAACAGCAGCAAAGGTGTGTTTACAGAAGTTTTGTCTAGCAATAGCCACCCCAGATCTCTCATTTCTCACACCTTGCAAATCCTTTCTGCCCCTTCTCTTCACATTTGTAAAATATCCACCTTCACAGTCTCATCTTCCCTTCCTTTTGTCCTTGGTGTATTGTTCTGCAACAGTTAAGAGCTTTGCAAAAGAAATCTTAAGATCCATCGTCACCTTTTTTTTTTTAATTTTCATAAACATGTGGCAGTGGATACAAATAAAATGTACTTAGAACTTCATGGAAAATTGTTTCTTCATGATGACATGAAGTCAATCTGCTCCTGGGAATACTTGTTCTATTTCACAAGTTTTCTTTCTGTATCAGAGCAGATTTGGATGTACACCAATATGCTCTGAATCTTGATCATTAGGGGAAGAAAATTCAGTATCTTGGGCTGCATGAGAGCTACAGAATACTCTAACCAGTATCTGAGGGCAGGCTTCAGACCTAGATAGATCAGTAGGAGAGATTTGCCTTTCTTAAAGGGGCCACTGACACTTTAAAGTAGATTAGAAACAGGGAAAACCAAAGACATATTAGTTTACAGGACTCATAAATCAATGACCAGTTCAAGCAGCATTCAATCTTAGTGAAAAGCCCAAATATTACAAAAAATCCATTGTATTAAATATTGCATTTAGTTTTTTAGAAACAGAAATAAAAATATCTTTCTTTCAAAAAACATAGTACCTTAAGAGAAAATTACTTAAATAGCAATGAAGCTTTTAGAAATGGTAAAAAATTGAATGCTTCAATTTACCCAAAACAATGTTCTTCCACAGATTTTTACTTTTACAGAAGTTTCTGAACGATGACATTTTCATCATAATATCAGATGAAAAATTTTCTCCGTGTCTTAAAAATCTCTGTGGACAGGAATGACTATTTGCATCTCAGTTTTGCCATCAGTCTTCTGAGAGCTTTTATTTTACTTGTTTTTGAGCATGCCTTCCAGTGGCAAGGTTAAGTCTATTAACCTATTGTTGAGATTATTTGAGACAAGGACAAAACAAGAAACTCTACAGTGGATATTACTTCTTTAAAAGACTATAAACTGTTCCTATCTCAAAGTACATCTGTGTATTTGCATTTTTATTGAGAATAAATTACTATGCTTAAAAAATACTTTAATTGAATAATCTCTGTATTATTTTCTTTCTGCCTGCAAAATGGTTGAATCATTGCATTGAGTAAGAGTTTTAGATGGATCTTACTGTGCAGCTGGGAGAAATATTTCCACTCCAAGAAAATGGTGGCATTAATATTTCTCTGATTACTGTTTCAGGACCTTTGAGTACTAGTGTTCTCATCATGGAGACTTCTAAATTAATAACATGACTGACACCAGGAAAAAAAATCCTACCCTTTGTTCTGTCCAATTTGTCATTGAACTCTCTTCTACTCAGCAACAGTTGTTTTCCAGTTTGCTTTTCAGTATCTGTGAAGGATTAGTATAAGATCTATTAGCTGTAAGCACTGAGGTAGAGTGGCACTGAATGTCAGCCCTCCAGGTCTGAATAGCAGAGCAATCAGATTTATGATTACCTATTGTATTAAGTGCATGCTCTTTGCCTGGCCAAGCCTCTCACCTACTTCTTTTGCATCTGCAGTTGGGCATTTTTTCTCTTACCTGGAAGACAGTAACCGTGTGTTGTCAAACTCAGATTGATATTTTGCCTTTTTTTTGCATGAGTGTAGGCTTGGCAGATCAGCAGTGCTATAAACTGCTGTTCAACTGATACCAACATCTCAAGCCAAAGACAAACTCAGTGGACAGCATTCATGGTAGCTCTCATCTCTCAGCTGAGACCTGTGCTTCACTATGGCTTGGATCAGTAAACTTGCCAAGTGAAAGGCCAGGAAAAAGGTGGGCTTAATGAGTGATTAATGAGTTGGCAGGAACTGATCCAAACTGGCTTTTGAAATGTCTTGATACAGCCAAAGTGAATGCAAGAGTAGAAAGGAAGGAAAGCACTCAGCGATGAAAATCAGCTACTGTTGATATGTGTTTGGAGGAAGGTGTTGGACAGGAAAGTCCAGCACAGAGGTTGAATTCACGTGTAATAACACTTCCAAAGATGACAGAGGAGTGAGCATGTGGCTGCTGCTCTTCTGAAACCATTCATTGCTCCAAGGCCCTGTTGTAATTGCTGTTGGAAGGAAGGAGACAGAGGTTGCAGAACCAGAACCAGACAACTTAAAACATACATGGTAGGATGTGTATTAACCATGCTGTTTTCATGGAAGGCAGTAGAGTAGTTTGCTTTTCAGTATCAGATCATCTGCTTACAGTGACAAGTGTCAATCCACTGTTAACAGGGGTTAGAAGATGAATTACTTTTGGACTCAGAGTATCTGAAATTATAAAAGCCATAAACAGTCTGACAGTCAGTGTCCTGCTACTTAGTACAAATTCTAAATTCTCTTCTAAAGAGAGTTTAGCATTTATTGTTTGTCAGGTTATGATAAGGGTCTGCATGGGATGTTTTGTAAGAATTCAATTAGCTTGTGTTGTGAGTTAACACCATTTGCATGGTAATGAAACATTCTTTCAATAAAGTGTTGAAGGAAAACACACTAATTAGTTTTTTTGAACAGCACCTGACATTCATAGGGCCCAATGGTGATGTTGGCTAAATGCCTGCATAACTGATGCCCTTTTTTAGAGCTAGCCAACATTTTTCTGTCTATGAGTTTATGAGAAAAACAAACAAACAAAAATCTCCCCAATCTCACAACAGCTTCTTAAAATGATACAAAGTCTATTGAATGAAGTTTGCCAGCCATCTCTGTCCTTCTTCTCTCTGAATCCCTTCTGCTGCCTCCTCTTTCTTTGATATGTCAGATGTTGCTTATTTTTGCTGTTACAGACCTGCGTTACTTTTCTTCTTCTATTATTTCTTGTTCTGTATAAAAAGATGATTCCTACCTTCTAGTACCTGCCTATGATCCTTCATGCACTATTCCCCTGTTCTGTAGGAATCACCATGGCAGCAAAACTGTTGCCAGCAAGCTGCTTGCTCCTTTTTCCATGCAAGTGGACTTCAAATTGCTGACCAGTGAGAGAAAATAAGATACAACAAAAAATGGGCTGGCACAAGTAACTTCCCTGCTGGGGTTCCTGAGAGTAGCACCGTTGTATTTAGTCCTTCCTTAGGGGAGATGGGCAGATGCCAACATGCTCCAAAATGAATAACACAACAGAATAAATGAAGCCAAAATATTCTTTCAACCACCATCACTTACTTGGATAACAAAAATAATAAAAAGTTTTTGTCTTCTGATCAAATTTTTCTTAGATTTGACCCCACAGTGTTTCTAACAGGTTTGTCTATTCTTTTATTTCCCTCCTCCTCATGTGTTTGTTTGAAAGCTTTTTGTTCACAAAGGCTTCACAAACTCAGGTAGATTTATTCTGAGGGAAACTGGCATGCTGGAACTGGCTACCCTGTAATTTTTTTACTATCTTTCCTCTGCAAATGCTTCTATCTTACAATCAGGAAATAGCTGTGAACAGCGTCATCAATGAAGAAATTGCAATAGCTGTGTTAAGTTATGTATAGTGGTTTGTGGCCTCATATGAAACAGGCAGCTTTTGCACATGTGAAGTTTGTGTTACCTCACTATGATTCACTGCTTCATAGATGGTACCTGAGCATGGAAGAAAGGCACCAAAAGGCACTGTGAGAAGACATAGTTGTCCCTTAACAGGCCTGACCTAAGGCAAACCTACATCCACCTCCTGACTTGGTGTAACCAAAGACGCAACCATCTTGGAGGCCTTGCAGGAAGGTTTTCCTACCCCTACAAAGGTGAGTACCCTCACAAGGCGTTGCTCACAGTGAGCTCAGTTACGATTCTTTAGCTGATGGCAGGTAACTGGATGTCTTTATATCCTTGCTTA
>WTSP01018419.1:0-32200 GCA_025331215.1 Actenoides lindsayi | reverse complement strand
GCTGGCGGGGGGTGGTGTGACCGTCCCCTCTCCCTCCTCCGATGGCAGCCGGGGGGGGGGGTGGGGGCGGCGGGGGGGGTGAGGGGCGGGGGGGGGGGGGGGGGGGGGGGGGGTGGTGTGTGGAGCAAAGCACCATCCCATTCCTCCAGTATCATCCAGTTCACTCAAATCAGATTTACTGAGCCACAGGCTTATAGACATAGCAGTCCCTGGACACCTGACACAAGGCTGAGAGAACACTTCCCAGTCTCATGTACACTTGTCAGGCATCTTGAAGCCAGGTCAGCAGAACAGGAACCTGACAAGGAAGGGTTTCAAACTAGGCCAGGGTTTGAGTAGAGGGGAAATGCTTTCATTTCATTTCTTTCCCTTAAAATAATGTGCATGGTCTCTTCTGGGAACACCCACCCAGTGAAAAATCCCTCTAGAGGCTGCCTGCCAAAGCCTGTGAAAATCCCTTCTGTGAGCCGTGTCCGCTATTTCAGACACAGCCTGTTCATAGGAACATAAATCTGCTGTCCTCACTGATGAAGATTATTTGAGCTGGATTTAATGTGCTGAGGCACATCTTTCTTAACTTGGCTCAGCCAAACACCTGCTACTTCACGTGCATGTGTTGCTCAGTACAGATCTCGTAACGGAGTCACCCATCCTGTTGACAGCAGCTGCAGAGGGCTGCACACTTACCTTTTACCTAGCACAGGCTGTGCGTACAACTGGTGCTAGTGCAGAAGCCATTGCTCTCTGCTCTGCCTGAGTATTTTACCTTGGCATTCTCTCCAGTTGCAGCATTATTCCAACATGTTGTCAAATCTGGGGCAGAGAATATCTGATGTTTAGGAAATAAAGTAATAGAGTATGGCACAACTCCCTAAAAACGTAGTAGAGACGACAGAGAAACTTAACATCTGTAGAAAGTTATGTATCTATATAATTTCCAAGAGAGTGGGTTTCCTTTGCTAAGCCTCAATCTGGAAGTCCATACCAGCGACAAAGTGTCTCCCATAATTTCACTAGGAGGTCAAAACCACTGAAGGCTGAATTCTATAGGGCATCTCTCTTACTGTAATTGCTGTAGTAAAGAAGGGAGGCGAAAGGAGCAGGAATAAACCCCATATTTTAGCACTTCTTTTGCTGGCAACTTGTTGAATGGTTTAAAAGCAAGGGAATCCCCACATTTTGGGGGGACGTCAGAACATTGGCACACACAGACCTCTGCAAGATTTGGCGTAAGGCAACAGTGTTTTCACCCACAGCCAGAGTGTGGAGCACGCTGCCAGCCTCTCCAAGCACACTGCCATTTCAACATGCTGCTGGCACCAACTCCACCTGCTGGAAACAGCCTAGAGCCCCCGCTGAACTCAGGGCTTCTGAATGCAACCGCTATAATGGAGAACTCGTCTCTGCTGACATCCTTCGTGATTTCTCAATATTAACCCCCAGAATCGATGAGTTCCTGGTGCATTAATGTTTCTTTGCTTTCTGGATTAATTGACCAGAAGTCAATACTTTTCCTAATGGAACAGTTTAACGCTGTCCGTGTTCTTTATAATTCACCTCTTTAGCCATGAATATCAGAAAAATTTCAAAATTAGAAAGTTTACCCTATGCTGTCATATTTTAGGTAATTTTAAAGGCAGAATTAATTCAAACTGATTTAGTTTATATAGTTTTCCATAAGTAGATAAAATAATCACAACAAATGATTCTATGTGTCTCTCAGCCAAGGATCCCGGAACACATGACAAGCATTGGGCATAATAATTCACGTTCACAATTCCCTACTACGAGATGATCAGATACATTACCATCTCCTTCTGTTCGAGTACTCTTCACAGAGGATTTCACATGGTGGTTCCAGTTCTAAATCTGTTATTTATAAGGCTCAGAACTTTTGAACTGAAGCAAGCCTTTGCAAGATTCAACTTCAGTTTGAAATTCTACCCAGCGGGGAAGCTACCCTGTCAACTGCTATTGCACTCAATTGTTAATTACCTTCACTGTGAACGTTTTGCACCTTACCTCCTGTGTCGTTTCATTTCTAAGAGAAGATGGGTTATTATCATCCATTTGGCTGCCAAGCAAAGCACATTCTATTAGTAGAAGCGTCACAATGTGGATGTTTATCTGCTGAATAACTTATCACTTAACCTCCCCTTTAAGCTAGCTGTATTTTTATTGGCCTTGCATTCCTGTTTTCCAATTGATAAAGAGGAAGAAGGGATATGGCTGAAATCTAAACAAGGCAATAGCAGAGTCAAGCATGTGTTCCAGGATCTTGATGCTCAAACTTCTGTCCCTGACACTATTGCTGAGAACAAACTGACATTTCTGCATCTCTCTCGATACTATTTAACAGCAACGTAACAAACTGGTGCCGTATTTTAGAAAGCTAGGAAGCTGTTCACTCGGACTAAGACAAAGGTATCTTGTGATTCAAAGGATAGGAAGTGGTGATTTTGAGCTTTACTGCATATTATGATCATGTCAAAAGTAATTATTTGAAGAAAAAATTATTTGATTCATCTAATCTGACAATCAGCAGTAATATCGGGGGGTTTTAGACCATCCATGTGCTAAATCCACCATTGTCTAGGTGTCCTACAACATATTTGCTGAAATCAAACATATTTAGTCATTGGAAGTATCTGGAAAATACTTAATTTTTGTTTTTGTTCTGAGCTTTCCAAAACAAACTAAAGGAACACTCAATGCTCACAGATAAAAGCAGGCACAGGAGAGTTCATGTAATGTGTTAGTTTACTAAATTGGTGGCATTTTTCCCAAGAATTCTGTGATTTGATTTTCCCAGTACACTTTTTTTGCAATAGACAAATTAAACTCGTACTTTCTGAAGATACCATCAGAACACCTTCAACAGCATTCTGTATGATTCAAAGTTTTTCTCATGGCTATATACCACTGCAGTAGTTGTGATGGCCTAACAACATCAGAGGTAAAATTTGTTGATAAAAGCAGAATCTTTTATTTTAAAAAGTATGTACTTATGAAAAATGGGTTGTATTTTCAAAAGATATCACTTAGTCAAATAAAAAAGCTGCTCTCTTTCTACCAAATTTTCAAAAAGTCAGCTTTAAATCACTCAATTACGACAAAACTTCTTTGCAGTAGTAAAACACAAAGGTAGTTGCAAACATATTCCTCAGAACATTTATTCTTCTGTTTGCATCAAACTTTCCCTTCGGAATTACTTGGAAGTTCCTGTAGCCTTACACCGTTCTCAATGGGTTATGTTTCCTATAAGCCAGAGGCTGTGAGTTTGACTCAGTATTAGGAACAATCATGTGCAGTCATAGCGCCTTTCCATCAACACTCAAGATGTCACCCATTTACTATGTGAGTGGAATGACTAGCACTTTTTTATTAAAAAAAACACGACCGCCAAACAAACATGAAATCTCCCAATAAGAGCTTTAAAAATAAATTTCCTTTTGATTAGTCTGTCACTTTTGGAAAGACATTTAAGCTTTATCAAGGTGCATCAGGTGATAATCCCAGATGTGGCAATCAACAGCAGGCACAATTTCGATGCAACACCTTAGATAAACAGCAAAAGGGCTTTTCGGATTTTGTGCCAACAATTAAAGCCTTCATCCTTTTGCAGGAGCTGAACTACTGCGTGAGTAAGCTTGGAAGAGATGAAAGTGCACTTGAGTGAAATCTTCAATGAGCTGCCACGGGCTTCACATCAAGCCAGGACTGTCCAGCTTATGGTTTTGGTAAGACAGCTGTACCAACACTCGCCATAACAGAGTTTCTGTTATTGCATCATTTTCAGTGAGGGCATGAAATAATAATATACTACTGGGACTTCTCCCATCTCTGGAGGTTTAGCAATACTGAGAAAATGTTGACAATTTGATAATGAACCCCTGTCATTTGGGAAATATGAGAGAAATTGGAAGTAAACATCTGGCAAATGGAATTAAAATATACTCTTATCATACATTATATGTGCTCAGATCTCATGGAGTATCTGCTGCAGATCTGCTGCTCAGCATACATGATTCCATCATGGCTTACGAAACTTTTTTTCTCCTTTTATACCAGCATTTATTCTTATGCAACTCAGATAACTGCTCTGAAGAAAACCTGCTTACTGGCCACTGCAATACTGCATCGTATGTATGCCAAAATCCTAACATCCTTTGGCACTGGACAATTTTTCCTTCACATTTTTTACCTCAAAATCCTTTCTCCTCCCTGCAGTACTTACCTAGAGACTTCCTCCTACAACTCCAGCACCAACTCCTTCCCCTAAAAGCTCTACAAAAGGCCAAGACCTTAGACATAAGGAGCCACACTTCACACCTGTAGAAATTTTGTCATCTTACTCTTACCATAAGTACTAAACTCAGTCTGCAATAACGTAGGAGGAGACAAGAACAGGCATTCTTCGAAAAAACTTTCTTTAAAGCATCTATTTCTACACCTGAATATCAGATCAAATTCTTCCGTACCATAAAGATAATTTTTTTGAAGTCCTTTTCTGAGTTAGATTTATCAACATTATTTGCTAGTTAAGCAGAAAATGTCTATGTAATTTTCCAAACAGCTGCTCTTTGCCAAGCAATGTACTCAGTGAGTTTTAAAATAGTTTCTGGAACTATCATGAAGTATGCACTCACTTGTTGCAGCAGTCCCTAAAAATCCCTCAAACAAACAATAAAGAACAGAAAGCAGCAAATTTACATTTTTTCCCCTCCCACTTTTCAGAGGTAACCTACCTGATAATAAGCTTCCATTAAACATTAATAAAACAAAGGTTACATAATTCACTACCCAGCAAAGACTAAGCAGGATAAAACCAGATACTAATGATGGTTTGTTTGGGATTAATAGTAAGCATTGGATTAGTTGAGGGCTTCTTGGTATCTGCATTTCCCACCACTCCACAAAAACTCCCAACTGCAAAAGACTAGTGCCACCTTTGGATGAAAATTAGCATTATATCTCTCAGTCAACCTGATCCTCTGTTCCCTAAGGACACTGTGGATTTATTAGATATTTTGTTATAAGTTCAAAAAGTTTAATAATATTTAATCAGAAACACCTTTTTTTCCTTTTCTCTCTCACTTTCTCTTTTTCTTTTGCCTACCATTCAACTTTAATTTTTAAGCCATAAAGAGAGAAAGAGTACTTCTCTCTTCTCAGTGCTCAAGTTACCTCATCTCTTTGAAGTTTATCCTTGGAAAAGTGTCAGAAAGCCTCCTATTAAACAGCATGACATTTGATTAAGGCCCAGACATTTGTTTAGCCTGGAGAAGACTGAGAAGGGATCTTATCAATATTTATCAATATCTAAAGGGTGGGGGTCAGTGGATGGAGCCAGTCTCTTTTCAGTGGTGCCCAGTGATAGGACAAGGGGAAAGGGACACAAACTGGAACACAGGAAGTTCCACCTAAACATAAGGACTGTGAGGGTGACAGAGCACTGGAACAGGCTGCCCAGAGAGGCTGTGGGGTCTCCTCCTCGAGAAACTTTCAAAACCCACCTGGATGTGTTCCTGTGTGACCTGCCCCGGGTGATCATGCTCTGGCAGGGGGGCTGGACTTGATCTTTTGACGTCCCTTCCAACCCCTACCATTCTGTGATTCTGTGATTCATGTTTGGTATAACAAGAAGTGGAGACCGTAAGCTAAAATCCCAGAGAGAGGCAAATTATAACATTTGGTTTTCCATGTCTGTGGGGATTTTATAATTACATGTAAGCTTCTCTTGATTTCAAGGGCTCTGCTTTTATTCCTAACAGTAGCATTTTCCAGTCTCTACTGGATGATCCTCTGGAGACCTTGCACTAGGAAAAAAACTAAATGTGATCAACCAAACTCTTCGCTTCGTGTATTGAGGCATGCTTACAGAGCAAACTGAAACAGTTGCCATTTAATCTACTGCACACACAGGCAAGTGACAACTTGAGAAAGATAGTCCGGAGTGAGTCAAATCAAAAGAAGAGAATTTTCTTGATGATTTCCCAATGCAACCAATTAAGTCCACTTCCTGCACACTGTGTGGCCTTGTTTTTCAATTTTTCATTATTTCTTTTTTTTTTTTTCCTGACAATTTCCCTTATCCCCTTAGGGCTGAAGGGACAAGTGCTTACTTTCTGCTGAGAAAATGCTCTGATATCGATGCCCCTGTATGGCCATCCTAGTTTTAAAGTCTGATTGCAAAGCTGAGGAAAGTTTGGCCAGCTGACTTCTGCCCTCTACAAGTATCTCCTACCACTTTAAGATAAAAAAATCAAGCTCATTTGCAATAAAATGGTTTCACACATCAACACATAATTGAACTGTTATCACTAATACTATGTGAGCAGTCATGTAACAATTTCTTGAGGAAAGGGCTCACATTCCCAGTTCAGTTCTTACGACTGTTCTTCATCTCGTTTACATTATTTGGCTCTAGCCACAAGTTACAGTGAGATGTCTGCTTTGTCAGAGGTTATCCCTTTGAGCAAACTCATCAAACCTAATTTTAATTCCCTGATATGACAGGAGGAATCAGGAACAACACTTACACTCTAATCTTACTATACTCACCCGTGTGTGTCCCCAGTAAATGATTCGCTATATGGTCACTGTAACAAGGTTTGATAACTTGCTCCATCAGAATGAATATCTGATTTTAAAGTCTTGTGGAAAGAAAAGTAAGCAAAGAAATGAAGAAAGAAAACAGTCCATACGCATGCTAAAAAAATTAAAAATATTCTTGTATCCCATCACCATAATCGCTTTGATCAGGCTAGTTTTCATCACCTAATGTATTTTCTGTGACCATTATAAGCAGCTATATTTATGCTGCAATATCTAATTTGTGAAGGCCATTTACAAAGGCCATGACTACACAATTTAATACACTCTAAAAGTCCAGTTTCTCCTTACACACTACACTAAGGCATGAGTGCCTGGAACTCACTAACCGCTTAAGTAGAGGTCAGGTGAATATTAGGACAGTGCATGTCACAAGTTTCTTGGATCACCTAACATGATAGGAAGACTTTGAAGAGTAGCGAGAAATCACAGCTTTTATAGCAGCACCTCTTAACATTTTATTTATGTGAAAGTCAGTCAAGGAAGTAAAGTATATGTGCAATGCTTTTACTTCTTACTTCCTCCATTTCTATCCAAATTTAGTACATATCCCAAAAGGAACTTTGGAGTTTCAAGCATGTCCATGTACATTTAATAAAATGAAAGAAAGCCAAAGAGATTAAAGACACCAAAACAAACAGAAAATGCTACTTTTTACTGAATCCAGACCCTATTTCTTGGCACATTTGGCACTTAAAGCAAATTTTACACTTCCACCAACCCGAGGCCATATAAGCCTGGGTTACATCCCAAGATAAAAATGTAACTTGAACAGCTCCAGACTTGGAAAGATAGATCAAACAACTTGACACGTACCTCATCCCTGTCCTGCCAACATAAAATGCAGCTGCAACAGCCCCTTTCTGTCAATACAACCCACTTATTTTATCACTAACCCACCACAAGTCTTTAGTTTCTGTCCAGTTTGTTTACTTTAAAACTGACATTCACTCACATCTCAATAGCACCCAGCTTTAGTGTCATGGTGGGACATATTGAGTGACTGACAGCTGGCCACATTAGTACTCACAGTAGCATGGACCATCACTAGTTGTTACCTTTATGACAGCAGCCAACTAGTCTTAAAAGTAGCATTTTAATGCAGCACACAAACCACATCAGAGGCTACAAAATGCATCCAAGAAGCTGGGTAAATATTTGGCCAGAGGATCCAGCCCTGGCCTCCCAGCCTGCCTAGTTTAAAACATCAACTGCAGCAGTAGAAAAACATCTGTAGATTTTTATCAGGTAATTCATCAGAGCATGCAGCTTACAACCAATAAGCAATACTCTACTAGACTTGCAATAGCTCAAGCCTAAGCATACATTGGTTGGACTAGATCTCCAGGGGTCCTTTCCAATCCCTACCATTCTGTGATGATCCCAAGATGATGAGCCTGTGGCTGTATCACAGTATCTAAATTTCTGTCTTATCTTGCCCAAAAATGTATCATGAAAGATGTAAGAGATATTGTCCTGGGTTTCGCTAGGATAGGGTTGATTTTCACAGGCACCTGGGAGGAACCACAGCTGGTTTAATAACTACACCAGCCAATGGGGTGTTCAACACCATACTGACATCATGCCCAGTATTTAAGGGGAGGGCTGGCCAGGGGTGGGGGCAGAGTGTTTTCATGGTGTGGCTTCAGCATGCAGCTGGAGCAGGGACAGCACATCTCCAGTACTGGTGGAGCCTTGTGGTTTCTATCGCTTGCTTTATATATTATTTCATTAGTATTGTCATTATTACTGTTGTTTCTTCTCTCTTTGTGTTCTATTAAACTGTCCTTATCTCAACCCACAGGGTTTCACCTTCTTTTCTTACGCTTCTCCATCCCATTCCACAGGAGGGGGTGGGAAAGCAGTGGGTGAGTGTCTCCCTGGTGTTTAGTTGCTGGCAGAGGTTAAACCACAACAGATGTATAGCTAAATGTGTTCTGATGTTTAACAATATGGTTGGCAATGCAATTCTAAAAAATCAGTAAGACACACTGTACTACAAATTTATGCACACAGAAATGCAAGTGAACCCCTTATGTCTGAGGCTGTAAATACCAGCTTAAAAAAAAAAAAAAAAAATAAAAATAGAGAGAGAAAGATCTTTCTCTTGCAACTCTACCAGGAATCTCATGTCTTCCCAATTTCAGCACCAACTCACAACTTCAGTGTTGTGTTCTTAACTGCTTATCCCAGCCAGGATTTCTCCATGTACCACCTCCAGAGCACACGGTGCACCACAGCGCTCAGCTTGACAAGAGCAAAGAGAAAGTCACGACTGACACCATAAAGATGTTTGTTCCACATATGGTTGCAGCTCACACTTTGTTAATGTCTGTTCCTAAATGACAAGTTTATCCGTTGCTTTGATGCTAGCTGGCTCATGCCAGCCTAACCATAATGCAAGCAACACGACTAACCCACCAGCAGACTGGTTCCAAGAAATTCCACATTCTGTGTAATTTACTTATCTGGTGAAAAATCATCTACTGCGTAAGCCTGTTAAAGGTGTCCATAGCAAACAGGCTGTTTGATGAGGTCTGTAACGTTGGTAAACAGTCACTCATGGCTGACGCCATTTTGAACATTTACACTGGCCCGTAATCAACCCTCCCACTCCCAGGGTCAGTGGCCCTGAAGAGACCCTCTGGGGGCGAGCAGTCACAGGCCTGTCACAAGCAGAACAACCCGGAGACATGGAGGGGTTTTCTTAGTGTGTGTTATTGCCAGTTAACACCAGCTTCTGATCACTGATCTGAGTACAGGGTGGGGCGATGTGTGAATGAGGGGGAAAGAACACTAAAAACACCCATGAAGAGCTCCCCTTCCCCTTTACAGCCTCAGCTTCTCCTGGGTCAACAGCCAGTTATGCGCAGCCTGTCCCTGTCAGGGCGATGGACGACACAGGCTGGTCCACCCTGCTGTGGGGCACCCCCAGCCACCATCCCACAGGGGATACCTCCTCTGGAGTAGGTCATCTTCTAAGAGCAGCTGTCCCCTCAGCTTGGAGTCTCCTGCCCCTGGTGACTGCCGCTTTTGCTCCAACGTGTCGGTGCCGATGGCCACGGGCCGCCCACACCAGCGGAACTGGCTGGCACCAGCACAAGGCTGGCAATGGCTGCCTCCCAACCAGGGCAGGCCGCAGCCCTTGCTGCCCCAACACAGCACACCCTGGCATGCAGCAAAAAGCTGCTCTGCATGGCACAGCTTAAAAGTGTTAAACTCATTAGAGAAAAAACAGTAATCTGAGTCTAGCCTTCTTCTTTCACCACAGGGCAAGTTAAAATACTGCAATAATACTAAAGCAGAACAGCACTAATACTTCAGCAGTCTTTGACATGAAATTGTGGAAAATCCTCTCATGATTTACTTTGGATTTGCTTAGCTGTTCTAGATTTGGGATATTCTGCCCCCCCAACCCTGCGCAGACTTCCCTTTGTTTTAGCATATATACCAAAACTGGGCTGCTACTGGTACACAGATGGGTATATTCAGAGCCTCCATTTTTATAGCTGCTTTTGTTTCAAAGGCTTGCATAATGCGCTAAGGAATTAATGCTTTAAAAATATATATACTGAAAACAAATAAGCATTTTCTGCAGGTTTCAAATATCTGTACAAAGGGGAGTTAAAGAAAAAAAATAATTACCCTTTTAAGTGACATATCAGAAATGAGGCCTTTTAAAAGTGACTTGAAGATTGTAATGAAGGAGTTTGTTCAGACACAGAATGCAGTTTCAAACACAAAAGTACCATTGGTTGCAGTTATGTACTTTCCCCCCAAAAGATAGTTTATTTTGGGCACAGAGACACACATACATCTTACTTTTCCAAAGAAGCTTCTTTATGAAGGTGCAGCTTGGTGCATTCAATGTCCTACTTTGGCCTTCAAAGCTCCAGCCTCCGAGCACAGCTGAGACACAACGTACTCCCCAAGCCGAGCGGCCAACACAGGCTCTGGGAGATGGTGCTGTATGTACCACGCTGCATAGAGTTGGTATCACAACTTTTTTGTTTCTCTGTTGGGTTTTTTTTGGTTTTCGTTTGTTTTGTGGGGTATTTTTTAATCAAAATGACTTGCACTTGCAGACATTTATATTGGGATTTCTTTACAAACACGGGAAAAGACACAGAGGAGGTGTCACACTGAAATTATTTGGTTACTTTCATGTGACTGTAGCAAGAGAATACTTTTAATCTCTGAACTACAATGCCTTCTATCACATTATTTAATGATGTGGCCAGTAGTAACTAGCAAAAAGGATTCTGAAATCAGGTATTTCTACAGCTACTGCATATAATGAAGAACACATACAAAAATCTAGAACCTCCTTGATTTTTTTATCATTCAAGGCAGCAAAAAAAGATTCCACATTTTCGTTAGGAATGCAACATTCCAAAAAGACAAATTTTACCAGAAGTTACGGAAAACGTGTTTTTTCCTCAGTTATGTTTTTCTAGGAGTAAGAGACAACCAATTTCACCAGAAGTTATGGAAAACAAGATGTGTTTTTTCCTCGATTATGTTTTTCTAGGAATAAAAGACTGCATGGTTCAAACACTGCATGACAGTGTCTTGGTAACTTACAGATTTTGTGACTAGATGATTGGGATGTTTATTCCATGTTTATTCTACTAGTTTAATCAGACAGCAAGGTTAAAGAACAAACAGGAATGCAGAGGCAGACAACTTCCATTAGCTTAGCATCACATTTTTTCACTGAAAAATTCAAATCGAGAACAGCCTTGCCCCATACAGCCATCTGTACATCCCTGAAGAACAGCACCTTCTCTCTCACTAAAGTCAATACACCACAAGTGTTATGAGAGAGCCCTGAAGCTTTCTGAGCTACTGAGACACTACAGCCTAATTTAGGCTTGATTTCAAAACTGCCTCTTCCATGAGCTAAAAAGCCTAGAAAAGGGTAAACAACAAAGCACTATTGGTTGAGTAACAGAGTTCACAGAAAGGATGAAGCAGAGCTGTGGAGCATCCCAAAGGAATCAATGAGGTGTCTGAAAGAGTCAGAATGTATGGAACATAAACTGGAGTAAGAAATTCAAGTTGTTTGGGCTTTTTTTTAAGCTGGCTTTTTACAAAAAGCTGTCAGCTATGACATAAAACTTGTGCACGTGTGAAATTATGACCATGCATCTTGAGTGACCAAAGGCAATGCACAATATTGCAGGGAATAAAGTCATTAATATATGATGACATGACTTTGAGTTTTAGTAGTAATTGTTAAAACAGTAAGAAGAGGATATGCAGAATGAACAAACAGGTTGAGTTTTGCAGGATGAGGCTGCCATGCAGGTATTTTACAGCTACTCAGTTTGCAAGGTATGGACTATGTTCATGCCCTGCTCTGAGTGAGAACAGGGCTGTTTCTGTTTGATGATTTTACTTTTCATCTCAGTTCTTCTAACTGCACTTTCTGAAGGTAGGAGCCTGTTTTCACAGACAGTGTCTGCTTCTAGCAGCGGTAACACTTAGAATTACTACCAAGGATTGGTATGCAGACCAAGGCCACTGCTTGTATGTTGTGTACCACATTGAGGGGTGCAGAAAATAAAAGGCTGCACCTGCAGGGAGGAGGGGACAGGACAGGTAACCCTAAACTGACCGAGGGATTCCATCCCATAAAGCTGAGGGATCCAGGAAGGTCTCTCTCTCTCTCTTTGCCCTCTTGGCCCACTTTGCCAGCTTTGCTCAGCTTGGCTCAGGTCCTCTTCAGGTTTCTTCCTCAGAGCACCCAAGGAGAACTCTGTCCATTCTGCCTTTGATCCTTATCTGTGTGATCCTGAACCCAGTACCAGAATTCAGCTTCTGAACACAGCTGCCATCTGCTGCTGGGCCCAGTCTGGGACTCTCCCAGTGCCTGCTCCACAGCATCAGTGGTGACGGTGACATAATTATCATCAGGGGGGTTGGGTTCCATACTGGTTTTGTATATATTTGTATATATTCACTATTATTATTATATTCATTTTCATTAAAGCTGTTCTAGTTTCCCTTTCTAATTGTTAAGTCTCTTTCCCTTATTCTCTTTCTCTTCCCCTTTGGGGAGGAAGGGGGGTTTTACAGCGTCTGTTATAGGTCTAAGGAGCTGCCCTGACCCTAAACCGTAACAGTTCATAATTTCTACATTTTCCAGTTTAATATTTCTTTTTGCTTCTCCATACAAGAACCAGAATAATTTAACGTAAGTTAAAATGTCAACAGTCCTCTCCTCCCAACCAGCAGGGCACTAACCTAAGGGCTACTCAAATCACATCTAAAAAAGTCAAGAGTTAATGAAAATAATGCCCAAAAGTAATTAAAATCCTATTTCACACAAGAACAAAAGTAGTATTTTGACCCTTCTGGAGGAGAAATCAGACCTACAAAAAGTTGCCGCTGAATTTTTATGATAAACACAATGTTAGCTATTCAAGTAATCAATGCACAGAAACACAAAAGCTGTGCTGAAGAATTGTTGCCATAGACTCCAAGAGGAAGCAGCTCAGGATCATGGTTTGCAATACCAGAGTGGTTTTTGACTGCAACAGAAACTAAATTTAGACCCAGTTACATAAAAAATACTAATAGCCTTAACACTTTTAATCAGCATAAGAGGTTTAGAGATACACAAATGATTTAAAGTCTGTTGACTAGTTTTATACTGCATTTGCAATATTGTGCATTAGTAAAATCAGGGAGATTATGAAAGAAATACTGAAGCATAATAAAATTACATAAAACATGAAAAGCAGGCTATACAGAGTGACTCCAAACTTCAATACTGATAAAAGTTTTACCAGAATACATCAAGAACATTTCTCTATAGGCTGCTGCGGCATGAGTGCTAATCTACCCAGGTAATACAACACAAGTACTTGGTAGGTGCAGAAAGCAGGTTGGACTCCTTATAAATGTAGTATTAACTCACGTGATCCTATAGAGGGCAAAACGTAAAACGCTTACTATCTTTGTACTGTTGCACACTGCTGATCCACGGCAAGCGCAACAGCACAAAGCAGCCTGGCAGGCTTTCAAATGCCAAGTCTGGCATGGTGACGTGCAATATGCTCTGCCAGCTGTGCAACTCCTCCAGGAGCTGCAAAATGGCAAAAAAAAAATAAAAAAAATCCCTGATTATTTTTAAGGATAGTTCATTATTCAGGCTTGCAGAGCACCTGCCAGGAATTTATGAAGTATTCCTCACATCATGCTAAGAGTTTTTCTCCATAGCAGCTAAACAAGATCCCTGAAAACAGAAGACACAACAGTATTGTCCTAAAACAGTTACTTGGATAAACTGTAACTGTTGTCCCAGGCACGAGGTAAAACTGCAAAATAGGTGGCAATGCCATGATATATCCCACTTCCCACTTTTTGATGTAATCTACACCATGAAAACATTTTCAGGTTCACCTCTTGAAGCATACACAACAGGCCAGTTATCTAAGTGTAGATAGTAATTTTTTTTTCTTTTTTTTTTTTACTTGAATTGCACAGTATCATCAGAAAGTATTCCTTAAAAGCCTGTTTCTATCACTGTGTGCTAGCAGATACAAAAATTGAATGGCTGACAGTCCTACTGAGTTTTAGTGATGATTAAGTTCTACCTACCTTTTTTTTCTTTCAAGGGTCTTTCAAAATCCTCTTGTACGATTATTTTCTACACAATTTGAGTATTACTACGGATAAAAGACATATTACCTACCTGCTTCAGAATTATTCCTGAGGAACACTGGTAGCGATAGCCAAGAGGAGTATACCATAACACTTGTCCAGATGGATTTAAGATTAAAAGACCTCCAAACTTTGAAGCAATTAGTGCAAAACATACCTTAAAGCGAGTATCATCACTGATACCTGGCCAGCCACTTTCTGAAGCCAATTGTTCTTTCTACAGAAATACAAAGATCTGAAAAGGAAGCTGTAGTTTCTCCAGATTAGATGAACCGCAACAGTTTTACATAAAGCTACAACTGTAAAGAAACCCCAATAAAGGGACAGCTTTCAACTTCTAAGCTATTAATCATTTTTTTTCCTCACAGGAACTCATTCTCAGTAATCTAAACTGGCTCACTCTAGATTATAGAGTTCCTGTTCCGATTTATGTATCTGTAAAGCAGTCTAGAGACTGACTGTGCTCCTTGGCACATTATGGTTTAGAACTGGTAGATGACTAAACCAGACTCCTTGCAGACAAGACAACTGAGTTAAGTGCCAACTCTAAGAAGGTATCAATGAAACCATCATCTTGAGAAACTGATCACTCCAAGTGTTGCTGCTTAACAGTTGTGTTGCTAAGAGTTCATTCTTCATAGCTGACCCCTAAATATCCCTGTAAACTGATTAGTGACAAACAAAGGAAAAACTTCCGGTTGTATCTATAAAAAAATCCTTCAATACATTAAAGATGAAACAGTTACTTAGCTGTAAAAGTTCTGACATCGTTACTTCACATTAAATACTGTATTTGCTTCATCTTAAATACCAGCAAGGGCATCATAGATACTACCAGGTGACAAGCTCTTTCCATTGATTTCCCCATGTAATTTTCCAAAGTCAATTTTACAAAAACCAGTATCAACCTCGGGCCGAATTGCAGATAAAGTTTGTGGTTTCCACTTTTTTTTCTTTTTAAACTCAAAACACTGTAATTGCAAATTTCTTCAGAATTGTCAAAAGTACCTTTTAGAGAAGTTCTTAGCATTTCAGAACAACTGCACTGACAATTAGAAATATGAACTGAAATTGTGTATTTGCTTGTTATGACAATTAGTGAATACCAGACCACAGTTACAAACTCTACTTTTTGGCAGATGCTTAGCTCATTATCATTCAGCTGTTGAATCACAGATCCAGCTTGCATCACCTAAGAGGATTATGGAACAACAGGCAGGTTATTACTGCTTAAACCTCATATACCAAATTTGCTTCTTCATAACATTTTGAGTTTCTATGGATCCTTCTTTTCCAGGAACACAGCTATGTGGCTTATTGGAAGCCTTACTCAAAACTGCAGTCTGTGTTGTTTAATTCCCATTGCTATTCCACAGTGGCAATATATAACCTATCAAGGAGAATAAAATCTAAAGTGCACTGCATGAAACAATCTAGTCCTCCCATATCTTCACCTCCATATTTATCAAGCTTCCACACTCTCAATACATATAAGAACACATACTGGTCAATTAATAGGTATTTCTATATATAATTAATAGATACTCCTATATTCCTCTTCTACCAATGTGAGCAAGCATTACTGAGCTGGAGTGATCAGTTCCCTTATCACTGAACTGCAACCACTCTTCAGAATTTCACGGCCAGAAACACTGAGACACGTTTTAGTACAAGGAATTAAGAATTTTACTAATGTAATTGAAGTAATTAAGATCAATCTGAAACAACATGCTTTTTCATTCCCTCGTTAATACTGATCATGCAAGGAGGATGCCATTTTAGACACTTCAAAACATTCAACAAAGTATTTGCTATGCTGGCAAACTTCACAGAAGATTATTTTCTACAAAAGCTTGTGTTATTATAAAGGAAGCTTTCAACTTCACTGGAAGGAATAAAAGTATTCTTTTTTAAGATGAATACTGCTGACATCAACTTTGGATGAATTTAAATCAGTAGGTTAAAAAAGCTAAAGTGCTAAAAAGGTTTTTGATCACACTGTCTCAATTGTTTTCTTAAAAACAACACTGTTTTTAGTTTGATTCCCTAAGGGTTTTTTTTTATTAGTAGTATATTCCATGCAGGGAAGTGTGATCTCTGCCCACCCTATGCCCTCAAGTTAAAAGTCCTAAGTCCAAAAGAGTCATAGAGTAATAGATCTAGTCACCATATTTATTTTGTACATGCTCCATATTTAGTCACCACTAAATAGATGCACGTACAAAGTAACTCATTTCATAAAAATTCATTAGTATCAGCAACAACAGTAATAGAATAGTATTCACCAATGAGCATCCAGTATCATATAGACTTACACAGCAAAAAAGCTATAAAACCAGAGCATTTCTATGAAGTTCTGGCTGACAATATAACAGAAAATAAAAACTTTTTTTTCCTACACTGTTAAAAAAAAAGTGTTGAGCTACTCAGTCATTCCTGGCCAAGATTTTATCTATGTAACAAAATCCAATCTCACTCAGCATTAAATTTTCAAGTTTTTTACATTTTTAGCATATAGTTCTAACAGGTGTTGGTTTTTGGTTGGGTTTTGGTTTTTTGTTTGTTTGAGTTTGTTTTGTTGTTGTTGCTGCTTTTTTTTTTTTTAAACACAGTCTTCCAGTTACTATTTTAAATAGTAGTCCGTAAATCAGACAAAAATCTACATCAAGAATTAATTGCACAGTAAATTATCTTTCCGCTAATTGCCCACAGGGGTTTTTTTTGTCACTTTTTCAAAAGGCTTTATTTAAGCATACATACAGAGAGCATATGTCACATTGCTGTTGTATGTAAAAACAAGCAAGCAACCCTACACTGACAAAGCTGGTGGTTCACAAGTGGGGGGGGGGGAGGGTGAAAAAGATTAAATAAACTCTCCAGAGACCACTTGTTTGCATAAGTTAATTTCTGAGAAATTAAGTTGCCCAGAACTGCACTCATCCTCACCTAAAAGGCAAGGTCAATTGCTAGCATTAGCAGCTACAGTAAGTCCCACTGTTAGCTAGAATGAAACACGGCACAAAACATGCACGTAGAATGCAACATGGCACAAAAGCGTTGTTTATTTACATCACAGGAACTCAGATAAAGAATCTTGCTGACCTTGGCTCATGGTGCTCTGAATCAACAGCAGTGCAGGGACAGGGGCTTCAGACTTTGGAAATATTAAAATCAGAACTCAGAAAAGATTTTATAGTTGGAACAATTTTGCAAAAGCTAGAAGTTACAAATTCTACAAGTTTGTACAGAAGTTACTCTGAAGCACGCAATTACTGGATTTTAAACTGCCTGACAATATTACCCAGTCTTCTTAAGAGTGCCTTTCCAAAGTATTTTTTTTATTCTGCTACTTAATACTTTATACAGAATATGAAATGCTGTTCTGGAACAAATCAGTAAGACTGAGCAAACACAACATTAAGATACAGCCAGATTAACACTAGGGGAAAGTTTTGGTAGTCCAGCTTTAAGTGAGCTCTTGAAAATATACTTTATCTAACCTCCATTTTAAAACATAAAAGAAAGCAAAAAGAAAAGATGACTCAAGACTGTCACCTAAATCAAAGTTATTAAAAAACAAAACAAAAAAACAACAACAAAACAAAATCCACCACACAAAACCAAAAAAGAACAAAACCAAAGAAACTCACAGTTCCCTACCCAATAGTATTTTAGAACAGAAGAATGATTTCTATGTATTTTGCATTTTTTGGCAGGGAATCTATGAAACCAAAAGATGTCCTGACAAAATGAACCTTTCCTGAGAAGGATTCACAGTCATAAACTCATTTATAATGTGTTATATGGGAGACAGCAAATCATAACAGTTTGAAAGTCAACAACATGGAATGTACCAACAGATTTATAAAGAATGACAGTAGCAGTTATTTACATGTTCAGGGTAGTTAATTGTTCTTATTCATGAATTAGATTTCCCCTGTATAAATTAGAAAACTACAAAAAGTCCAAACTGGGAGAAACCCCAAATGTCTTTACAAGTTCAAGTAAAAACATCTTTGCAGCACTTTCCTTAAACAATAGCGTACTGCTCATATAAAAGGTCTCTTATCCTATAGAAGTCCTGGCAGAGACAGCCTTCCAATCCAATGCGCCCTGTTTCAGTCTGAAAGAAAAGACATGTTTCAATTTAGTAACTTGACACTAAATGAGAAACTTAATTTTTCATTTAGAGTATTATCTACCAGAGTTTTAGACACAGAACACCTACCCTGCGAACAGCCACCAGATTGTTGCACACAAGCACTCCTCCTACAAATTCAGCTTGTATACCTTCTCGCAAGAGAACCTGCTTGAAGTCAGACAGTCTTGGCTCATTCATAAACACAGACTGATGTCCAAGAACCTTTAAACAACACACAAAAGTTTAATACTTCTGCTACTTAATACCTTCCATTTTTCACAAGTTCGCCTCATCATTGTGTTGACAGCAGTGTGGCCTAGACTACGGGACTATAAATGAGAAGACTGGCTCTGCTTCTGTTCACCTGCAGCCAGCCATTTCTAGGATAGGAAGGGCTTAGAACTTAACTGTCAAGTAAAGGAAAAATTTCTTTCTTTGCTCACATGCTGAAGACAAATAGGAAGTTGTCATTGAAAATCCCTCTTCCAAGCCCTGTTATGCCAGGGACAGAACTGCAGTAAGCTGTACTGCTGCTCAGTACATACTGCTGTGACAGTTGTCATGAATCTGAACTTTAGAGTTGTCTCTGCACTTATCTAGCTCCTAGAAGAGACTACATTTAGGACTGTACAACAGTATCTTAAGCAGCAATGCTAGTATTAAAAGATATTCTAACCACTTAATGTTATCTACTCGTGTGCAAAATATTTTAATTTAAGAGTAAAGATAAATGTACAGTAAAGATTACTTTAATGAATTCTCAGATCACTACTATAGAAGCAGAGACACATGAATTCCAAAAGTTTCCATCTCAAATATATGAAGTATTGTCCACAGCATAACCAAAACATAATAAAATCCAAGAGTGACTAAACGCCAACTAATTTTCAAATCTGCAAGTACTAACCACAAATATAAAACATGTTAATTAAAATCTTATTTTCATAAATAGATGGTACTGTATGCTAGGCACTCGTAGTAGATGCAAGAGATTGTGCTTGCTGAACAGCATAAAAATCTGAACAAAGAACAGTATTGGTTAACAAAGAGAAAATCAAACACGAAAAACCTGTTTCAGTTAAGCTTTCATTTGAGTAAGATCACAGAATCAACTGCTAAGCACTACAAAATGGCAAATGAATAAAGCTCTTCAAAAAAGAGTCCAGATCAGCACAATTTCTGTACCTCATGAGGTGGCAGAGGTTCCAGCGTAGGAATGATCTCGCTCTCCTCACACATCTTGTCATCGTCACCAAAGAGGCTTTTCATGGCCTTCTGTTGTGCAATGACACTAGAGTCTGAAGAAGGCATATCCACTTGCATCTCTGAGTCTTCATCTTCCCTGAGCTCTCCTTCTTCCAAAATAACTCCAGTATCCACTTTCGAAACCCGCATGTCTAGAACACCATCGATCCAAGCCAACTCAGCATCCTTGGCTTTACAGAACTGAAGGGAGCTAACAAGAGAATCTTTTAACCTGACCTGGGTTGCACAAAAATAAAAATACTATTAGTTTGATGAAAAACACAGAGGTCTGTCTTCAAGTTTTTAAAAAGATTAGTAGTTTCTTTTCACTGTCTCTCCACATAGGTTTGATTAATGCTCTTCTGGGGAAGGAAAGGAGGGAATTGGTATCATCAAGCCAAGATGTTCTATACTTCCAAAATATAATTTATGTAACTCTCATGTTGCTACTCAACTTAAAAAGCAATAAAGATTGTATTAAGTATAAAGTAAAGCAATCACAATTTTATTCTGATATTTTGTGAAAAAAAATCACAGTTGTGTAATTTCTTGCAGACTAGCAATCCTCAGCTTAAAAAAACCCAACAAAACACAAAACAACAACAAAACAAAAAACAAACAAAATCCCCAGCATCCTAACCAAAACAAACAGAAAACACTGCTGGTTTAAGACTGTCAGAACTGTATAATTTTGAGTAATTGGAACTTTTCATTTCCTACAGGGTAACAGACTTTTCTCTGGAAAGAAGCAGAAGTACCTCTTTCAACACTTCTATTGATGCTTTTCTGTTAACTTTAAAAGGACTGAAGGAATAAAGGACTAATGCCTATAGTGCATGAGAGACTTTCCTCTAAACATCTGCAGAAGTTGCATTACAACCATATATAGTTTTCATATCCTTCACACAAATTATCCATGTTTTCCTATTTAGAGTTTAACCATGTAAATTAAATGCAATATATTACGACAGTGCAACACGTTATGACCTTTCCAAAAACCATCAAAAGCTTTTTTTTTTTTTTAACTTTTTTTTTGAGGGGGAGGGGGATTACTACTTTATTTATTTTTAACACTAACTTGCACCTACCTTTATATATTCTTTCTTAGCAACTATTTTGGTATGAAGGATTATTTTTCTTCCCCTTTGTTCTCTAAGACTCACCCCTTCAGATTCCAATCAGAATCCTGAATTGCAAGTAGTGTACAGTAGTACACTAAATATAGACACTATAAATGTATTAAGACTTAAGTAAAGCAAACTGATATTCCCAAGGACGCAAACCTTGCCTTTTGGACTACAGGTAAAACTGCACTGGTCTCATGTTTAAGCTTTTAAACAGTTTTTATGAATAATAAGCTTAAGGAGGATGCTTGCCTAGAATACACAGAAATGCTGCTAATGTCCTGATCACGGACAACCAAGTGTAAACATAGGCAGTGTCACCTCTCATCCCCCAAAGAACAGATGGCCAAATTAGAGTCTCCCAATACATGTATAACACAGTTCACAGTACCGAAAGAACTACCAAATTCCTGTACCTTACCTGGTAAATGTGAGTTTCGCTAGTTGCATCTACTGTTTCATGCAGTTTCGGCATGTAAACTTTAATATCTTTTCCACCAAAAGCTCTGCAACATTCTGAAAGGTCCTGACTGGCCTCAGGTGGTCCATGGACTATGATCAGTTGTCTTGGTTTCATTTGGTTAATAATTTTTTTAATTGAGTCCCCATCTGAGCGTCCCTCATAGTCGATATATGTAACTCTGGCTCTAGTTTGAATTAAAATAGCATTTTTTAGTTTAAGATGTTAAACCATTGAGTGCTTAAAAATATTTTATTTAAAAATAGAAGATTCTACATCAGCAAAATCTGTCAGCACAAGGTATATTATGGATCAGTAAAATGCAGAATTGTCAAATACCAGCATGTATGTGTATTCGACACCATAAAATCCCCAAATTCTCTTACATAGCTATCCAAAATGTAAGATAAGCATATTTGAGTAAGCAGTTCTTCTAACAAAAATATATATATACATTTAAGTACCTATGCTAACATTCCATTGTATTGTTTGTTCTTCCTCTTTCACTTGTCTCTGTTAGGTTACAAATTGCAAATTTCTTAAGAGTGGGGAACCATAAAACTTCGTATCATGCTTCCAGAAAGACTAGTAAAAAACCAACCTATCTTGGGGAAAAAACAAATAAACACACACAAAAAGCAAGCCCTTTCCCACTTTCTTAATTACAAGCTAGCTCTTTACACAATTTGCACTGTACCCATGCAACCCTTCTAGCAGAACTGACAAGAACAACAAAGCCACTCACTTAATTTCCATGGATTCTGTTGCAGAAATGCATTTGGTAGGAACATCTGATAAATCCTGGTCCATAGGCTCTTCTCCATTTGTTAAACCGGATTCTAATTTGCTTTTTTCTTCTTCTGTTGCTTGAAGTTCTGGGACTAGAAAATCCTCAGGTCTAAAGAATGAAAGGCATTTTGCTTTTAATAGTCTTACAATAAAACCAAAGCACTACATAGTATATTAAAAAACCCCAAACCAAACAACAAAACAAACAATGCTATTACTAAGGAGATGAGTTATAGTTGTTATTGCCAACAATTTTATTACACTTGCCTTCAGTATTTCCATGTTTGAACAGAGCTCATTTGCAAAATATCAGCTTCCTATCTTAGAAAAAGAAAGGAAATACCAGCAAACTGAGGTTTTCCAGTAAGTATTCTTTATGCAAATAGGACAAGTATCACTAATTTGTTCTAGGATTAACAATGTTCCTTCCCCTCAGTATAAATTTATCAAAATTATGTGTAATTCAAAGTAGAAAAAAAGTCATGTTAAAAAACCATCTATTTTATATAATAGGAAAAAAGCCCAAAAGCCTGGAGTGGAAACACATCCTAAAAGGTATGAACACAGGCCAAGGAACAGCACCCTGCAACTTCAATCCTATCATAAGCTTCCTGTGAAACCTAGCACAAACTACCCTAACTGTTCAAGAATTACTGCAGTTGAAAGAGTACATAACAGTGCTGCAATAGAGACAAAATGGTTATTTTATTATTTCTATTTTTGAATTATTTCATAGTTACCATATGTTAGTATGCACTACACAACATACTTGATAATCTCGCCATATTCATCCCATTTAATTCTTTCTTCAGGGGCTGGAAACATTGGATAAGATTTCTTTGCCTGTTTGAAGAAGCTTCCTTTCCGACTGCCTTCACCTTTCATCATCAGATCATGTTTGGTCTTATGTACAGTTGGCTGATCAATATCCTCTTCAGCATCACTCTCGTCACTGGAATCGATATCTGCCCTGAAATGACATTAAAAAAATCCTAGCACTTTTTTTTTTCTTCAGGTTTAACATTACATGAACACACTGATGGAAAATAGCAATTGATGTAACACTAACTGAGGACAAGAGAAGTTTATACACCCGAGAAGGAGCTCACAGTCAAAGGGCAGATGAAACAGGTCTATCACAACAACAGATTAAACCCAACCATTTCCAATTCCCCCGTGCCCTCAGCCAAGTCTATCAAAACTCAGATTTTCATTTATCCCTGGTACACGGTTGAAGCAGAACGATCACACGGAAATCTCAATTCTAACCGTAACAGCAGAATGCAAGAACAGCCAATATACTTACTCTTTAGACTGTTCTAACTTCTTAGCTGCTTCTTTCTTTAGTTTCTCCTTTTCTAGGTATTCTTCAAGTTCTTTTCCTTCCAACTTGACACGTTTTCTCAGCTGCAGATAGAATTAATATTATCGTAAGATTTTAACACTTCTACATGCTGCTGACAAGATCTGTATTGTACACTTACTTATATTTAAGTACCAAAAGCAAGTACAACTTTTATGTCACATACAAGACAAGATTATGCAAATGTGTGGCACTTTGGCATGGCAGCATCATGACAACATTATCAATTAGTAGAGTCTACTCTAACAGAAAAGCATTTCTAAAATCAATTAGCTTTACAAAAATTTCTTAAAACATCTTCAGGAAGTATCTCTCCAACAAGTGAATGCAAATACTCTGCTATGAGCAGTGGTTTTTATAATTCTTGTGTCACTAAGGTCAAACCAGAAGAACGTGGCAAAGTTATACTAGCAGGCAAAACAATGGTAAGTTCTGTTCCTTGTTTTCTGAAAAACAAATTAAGAGTACAGGTCACTTTGAATAATACTTAATGTTAGCAACAGTCTAACACTAACTCAATGCTTCCAATCCAATCTAAAACTAAAATAAAGCTGCATCATCAGGATTGAAATTATCACTGCAATCACAGGTTACTCCAATAAATCAACCAGAGAGAAGTAGGTACAGGTATATAAATTATTGAAAGCAATTTGAAAGCATGAACCACAATTAATTGTGTCCTAATTCCTAGCTTTTGCTTATTTTTCTAATTCTGGTTGGATATACTGCACTAATCTGACTTGATTCTCTCCTCATCCAAAACGAGAGTACTTTCCAGCAAGAATAATCGATCACACATTGTAATCTGTACACCAATCGCAAGCAGAATTTCTTCTACTATAGCAAAAACACAAAGGAAAGTGTGGTCTGAAGACAAATAATGAAAGCAACTTCATGTTCATCTCTATGGAGTATTAAATTTACCACACCACCAAAAAGCATTTTGTAGTTTCAAATTTGAGACCTATTTTTATGTAAGTGGTTAAACATGCAACATACTGATTTCAGTTTTCACTCCACCACTAGAAGCATTTCCAGCAGATAAAAAGGAATCTAAGTTCAGTTTTACTCATGTTTCTCCAGCTGGCCCATGACAAAAAACTTTTTAGATACAGGGACAACTCTTACCTCAATATCTATAACTTTTTCAGAAGGATTATCAATCAGGAAGCGTGCTAATGTTCCAGGCGTAGTGCGGTAAGTTAAAATTATAGAGTTTTTGGAATCCTGGCACCACTGAATGAAAAGATCTCTAGAAAACCCACATTCTAAGTCAGGTTGACTAGCAAGAACAACTTTTGGACTAGGCACTCGAGCCAGATCGGACAAACTATGACATAAGGAGAGATGGCGGAACTGAAAAGGATTGTTTCTCTTGTCTTCAAAGCACCTCATCAACTTGTCACTCATCCATTCAACCTAAAACACACATTAAGAAAAAGTTATCTATAAGAATACGAGTTCTACAATAACGTACAAATTTGATATGAAGTACAAGATGCAATATGCATGATTACATCAACGTGTCTCAGCAAGTGTAGAAATAATGTTGAGGATAAACGACACAGAAACAAGTACTTTAAATCCTATTTTTAACAGCTGTAAACTATGCTAACAAGTACTGTGATAAAACCAGAAATAAGTATCAAGAAACATGTCCATAGCCACAACTGGGCTCTGCGTTACTTGATCGAAAGAGCTGCGACACACTCACTACACGAAAACGTTTTTCGTTTTTTGGCCATTTTTTACTGTTAAAAAGAAAACGAAAATGTTTTTGCATACATGTTCCATTACCCACTTCATAACTACATTCTGAAATAAACACAAACCTGTGATTTAGAGAACTCCACTACATTGTAGCTGACATTATTTAAAAGTGCTAGGGAGTAGACGCCTAATCCTGCATCTTTTGTTCTCCAGATCTGATCAAGAAGTTGAGCAAGTTCCAGAACTCTGCCTGCTGTATCCACGGCTATTAATACATTTCCATCACCTCGTAATGTCTCCAGAACATTTGCTAAGAAGAATGAAAAACAAAACAAAAACCTACTTATACATTGAACCAAAATTAGAAAATTTTGGCTTACATTTTTTTCTCGTAATCAAAATAACTTTTGTCATAATCAAAAGCAAACTGAACACAAAATTAAATTAAACTTCAAAAGAGATATCCACCAAAATTAAAGGGAGCTGGAGTTTTCTTGGTAGCTCTGAAGATCTCACTGACTTGATACTAGCTTCTCTTTTTTCCCCTTTCTTTTTTTTTAATTAAAATACCTCCAAACAGTAAAATGGAGTTTTAGAAAGAGAATGTGATGAGGAAGGTCATTTAAAAATCTCTTAAGAAAGGATTAAGCGATACTGGGTAAAATACACTGTTTTCAAATACGGTTCATTGTTTTCAGGAAAATGTTTAACCCACAGGACAAGTGCCATCAGAAGAGATTAATTCAAAATTTGTTAAAAAGTTCTTAGTTTGGATGCTGATGAAGTTCACAGAAGAACAATATACAGCGGCTAACAAATCACATTAAACTGCTATTTTCAAGCCCAGACAGAATACGTACTCAGTAGCTGTTCATCCCTTTGCTTCCTCCTGGGTTGTACGTAAGTAGCATTAAATGAATCTGTAATAAGCAGTGAAGGCCTGCTCAACATTTCCAAGGAACATCCATTTAGATGGCTGTGGAAAAAAGGTGAAATCTCACTTTTTGCAATTCTATTTCATGAGACAAAGATGACAGCTAGCTTCCAAATGTTTTCATGTATAGAAATCAAACTACTCAGTAGCTGAACGTTTCCTGCTTCAAACTTACAAATAAAACTGAGTGGAATGAAGAAACTCAGAGCTAATGCTTGTTTTCAGACTGCTTAATTAGAATGCAAGTGTAGTTAGTGGTCTTACTGGAGCTGGGAAAGCACTGCTACTTCCACACTTGTTCATCAGATGCTAAATGATGTTCACCATCTAAGAAATACATATTGCTGTGTTGAACTCACATCTCCCTCTTGTGGTTGAAATCAACTGCATAAACAATTTCTTCCTCTCCATCCTTAACGATCTTCCAAATTGTGCCTCCTATCATGTGGCCAGCCGGCAGTGGGGTGATGGACAAACCATGTCCTTTGCCTGCAAAAGTTTTCAATATTTTAGGTATGTGTATTAAAATCTATTACTCTAAATGAGGTACTAATTGTAAACAACTGTAAGGCCAAAATTATTACTGGGGAAAAAGGTCAAATGAAGTATGAAAAAAAATAGTTAACGTATCTGTCCTTCCCATCTAACCAGTAACTTCAGCATTTTTGGCAATTCACTTCTAGTTTGCATCCAAAAAAAGAAACTAAGTGAAGATCACTTCTTCCCCCCACCTCCCACTGGTACTCAGAGGCACTGCAGAGCTGCTGTAACTATAGACTTTAACACAAAATTATATAACAAACATAGCACATGAAAGCAAGCAGACTGGTGAAAGGCAGACCCCTCTCTGAGGCAGCACAAAATATTTACTCTATCAATCATTGTCTAGGTACTTACAAAACCACATATAAGTGACACAAACCCCAAGTTTTCCAGAATGCTATTCCAACAATACCAGGAAAGGTGTTCATCTGCTGCAGTCAAGGATGATGGATCTTTTCAGCACCTAATGCCTTTTTTTTTAATGCACCGTTGCTCCTCATCGTCAGTGCTAGCCTGTATCTCTGTCAGAGTAAAACTAAACCACCCATGACCACTACTCACTAACTTCACTGCATTCTGCCAATGGAAACAGAAGTGCACAGCTTTAATAATAAAGACAAAATTAAGTTAGCTTCTTCGATGCATTCATCGAGTCTTCTAAAATCACTTCCATTAAATACGGAAAAAGTTGTTCACTAAAATTACTTTTAAGATATAAGTTGGCAGCACAGAGATAGCCTTGCTACAAATATCTTGAAAAAGACTCAGCAGCCTTTCAAGGATGGCATCCCATTTCTCTCTTCCAAATTACAGGGCTAATATTTTGGCAAGCAGCGTTGAGGAACTGGGATATACTGCATCTCAGAGGCATGCTGCTGGTGGCCAGCATCTAAGTGTCTTTGCTCAAAAGTAAGATTTCCATTTCATTCTGATCTTTAAATTCTACAGGACTGAAAAGCTGATTATTCTCCAGATGCCACAGTTCCTAGCAATAAGCTACACTAAGTATTATTCAGATGCAGTGAAGACCTCTGCATTACATCATTCACCTACTGTAACTTACTTTCTGAGACCTATTCACTCCCTAAAAAGGTTTCCTTTTTGTTACCAGTAATGGCTGCAGAAGAGTTCTGAGGTTATCTACCGCTAGCCATGAGTAAATGCTTTAAAGACATGAGCAAATTCCAAGTAAAGTTACAAAAACACTAAGAAGAGAACCACATGTTTAAAATATGCTTTAGCATGACCTCCTCCTCATGAAGTGGAAATTCTACTCATTTCTCCATACAGTTACTGAGGCAAACATTCAGCTGATGCAAACTGATACAGGGCTACCAAGTTCAGCCCTAAAAAATCCACAGAATTTCAAAATTTACTCCCTTTGAAAAAATTACTTTCACTCTTGATGACTGCTGCCTTTTGCTAAAAGTCATTTATAGAAACTTTGGTGAAAACTTTACCTTTTAAGTTCACAATCTGAGAAAACTTCAGCTGTTGTATCTTATCAAATGCTGCATCTACATCATCCAGGGTAAAGAGAGTGAAATCTTCAGTATTATGGCGGGACTAAAACAAATAAGAAATATAGAGCATTCAATAACCTGAGCACTCTACCATATCAACGATGTTGTATATGAAAATATCAACTTAAATATACCTGGTAGAGATCATACATAAACATCTGTCCCATTTTATATACAGGTATAGTTGCATAAATGGCACAATTCAACCCCATTTTTCCAACTGCATATGGAAGAGCACCAAGGTGTAGAGGGTCAGGATGAGAAAGAAGAACAGCATCAACCTGGTGTACATGTCTACAAAAAGAAAGACAACAGAATTTGATGAAAAGAGTTCTGTGTGATGTTATATACTCCCTATTACAGCTATTTTGAGAATATGTACACAGTCTGAATGCCAAACGATAAAACTTAAATCCTTCCAGGTTTAGAACAAAGTTCTTAAAATTGTAATTAAAAGTTTCAGGCATTTCCAAACATTCCAATACTTAAAAATACAAATGACTTCTGAAAACATTATTAGAAGGTCTAGAAGACATAAGCTTCACATCAAATTCTTGACTAGAAAGACCTTAATATATACTTGAACACCAGAAAGTACATTAACCAAGGGGCCAAAAATATTATCAGTGCAGACATGCTACAAATTGTTTATATATCTAAAACTCTAAAACAGACTACAACTTTTCTTCTGCTGAGAAAGACCAATTAACAGGACCAAAGACCCAACAATCATTACATTGATCATTATCAAATCAATATATATTTATTTAGAAACAGAAAAGGTAAAACATATCATTTAAGAAAAGCGGCACACATTTTTTTGTCTTTCTTTCTTTTTAAAAACTGAAGATTTTTTTTTCTTGCAAAGTGTTGTATAAAATAAGAAACTCAGACTGCAAACTTACTACCTATCATAACTGAAAAACTGAGAACATAAGACATGCAACAAGTGAAAATACAAGTTGGGCTGAAAGCTTTTTGTTCCCTCATATAGTAACTGGGGCACACACATTCTTGATGGCTTTTATCTAATTGCTTCTCAGATAATCTATAAAATACTTCAAGTGTCTTATCTTTAATACATAATAATCCTCAGTTAAAAGACTACAAACACTAGAAGTGTGTCAACGCTAGAAAAGTGAATCTGCAAAAATAGCATCACAAAGTTTAGGTTCTTTCAGGAATCTCCATGTTTCAGTCCTAACCTTGTAATCAGTGCTTGCATCAGCAAAGCTCCTTGCTGTAAACATGCCTAAGTTCACTATTAAAGGCTAGACAGGTTTCTTTGCAGGGCTGGGATAACCAATAGAAGCTGTTTTCCTGACTGACAGTCTATTCAACTTGAAACAAGAGACAAGAGTTGAACCACTTTGTATTCAGCCTACATACACTACAGATTCTTTCACTTAAAACTGTTAACCATTCTAACTCAGTTTAGAGACAACTCTCTCCCATAAACTCTGCTGTGTCATGTTTATGACAAAACCCAAACCATCCAAGCCAAACCAAACATGGAACAGTTTGAGAATTGCAGTTAATATATTTAACATATTAGACTCACCCCCTCCCCCCGCCCCGAGTTATTACTGTTAATTTTCCAGTAGCATAGTTCTCTTCATATAAAACACACTTCAAACAAAACCTGAAGAACAACTGTGGATTCACCACCATGCACATACCATTGCATGGTATTTTGAAACTTTCAGAAAAGGACAAGAGACCTACTTAAAAAAACCAAGTGTATGAATTTAACTACTTACTTCCTCAGAGAATCGATAATATCCATAGAAAAGTTTTCATCCCAGCCACAGTCCAAAAGAAAACGAAATTCATCTACTTGCAACAGATAGCAAAGGGCGGATTCCTCCTGCACCCCTGAAAGCGTAGTCAACTTGATAATCGATGTCATTTTTCTCTCCAAGTGCTTAATCTCCAAAAGAACTAATCTGAGTGGGGGAAGAAAACGTTTCATTGTCTAATCCAAAGGAAAAGTCTATTTAGATGTAACTTCATACATTTCTGAGAATACGCAGGATAACAGTTGTGAATACTGTTCAGTACAGCTATAGGATATCAATTCAGTCTCAGATACTAGCTTTGGACAGTTGCAGGCCTTTTGTTATTAGAAAGAGGGGTTTTTTTACAATAAAGAAAGATCCCTGGGAGCAGTGCAGTTAACAGCAGCTCCACCCCGGGGGCCGCTTGGGAGCACCCAGACAAGGCGCATCCAGGGCTGTGGCCCCTCAAGTCCAGCGACTGTTCGACAGGGGCCCAGCATGGGGCTGGCCGGGGGCTCCGCACGGCAACGCAACGCCCCGACGCCCAGGCCGGCCGCTGAGACGAGCGGCCCGGCCCTGACGGGGTGAGCCTCGTCGACCGGGCCCGACATTAATGGGGCGAGCCCTGCGCCCACTCCAATCCCGAGAGTTAGAGGGGAAGGAGGAAGAGGAGGAAGAGAAGGGCGAGCTCTGCGGGAACACGCCGAGTGCTTTTCGCCTTAGCGGCGGGCCGAGCCCGGCTCCCTGCGGGGAGGAGCGGGGCGCTCAGCAGCAAGCGCTGGGCCCGGCCCGCGGCGCTGACCCTCGAGCCGCTGCCGCCGCTACCTGCCTCGCGGGACGCCCGCCTGCCGGCCTCCCTCAAGCCCGCCGGGGCGCGCGCCCGCCACCTCCCTCCCGTGCGGCACCCTCCGCCATCTTGTAGGAGGCGGGGAGAAGGAGAAGGGAAGGTGGAAGGGTAATGGGCGGCACCACCGCGAGACTGCCGGGGGGGGGGGGGAGATCCCTGCTCCCCCTCTCCCTGCGCAGCCGGTGGGCTCTCCCGGCCTGCTCGCGCCGCCCGTCTCCCGTTGTCCTTGGCGTGGCCCTGCGCGGGTCTCGGCGGTAGCCAGGAGCGGTAACGGCAGGGGCTTGCGCGGGGGCGGAAAACAGCCGAGGGGATGTTCTCGTGGTACCAGCGTCAGCCTTCCCCGGGAGCACCTCGCCTTGTCCCCTGTCCCTTCTGCTGGGACGTGGCGCCGGGCGGGAGCGCCCCTCAGCCCCGGGGCTTTATGGCGCTCTTGCCCCTGCGGGCACGGGCTGCGGGGGGACGGCAGGGTTCCCAGGCAGGCTGGGGGCAGCGTCTTTTCCGCGCCCGGCGGAGCCGGGAGGCTGGCAGGGCCTTCTTGGGGGTCAAAACCCGTGATAGCCGGCCCGAGCCGCCATGGCGGCCGCCTGAGGGAGCAGCCGGGAGGGGGCAGCGCCTCCCGCCGCCGCGGGTGTTGGTGTGCCGCCCGCTCCCTGGCTGCGTCCTCTGCTTGACTGTGTCGTTTCGAGCTCGTACCTGCAAGACTTCTGGTGTCTCGTAAATTCCCGCAAGACGCTAATCTAGAAGGCTTTGGTTAGGTTGGAAAAAGCTCGCTGGACTTTAGAAATGTCCTTTCTTCCTTATCTCTCAGTTTCCCACTAAATGTAAAGCTTATCTTTTAGTCTTCTTAGAGCTACTAAAGCGTCCATCTACAGGAGTTTAGGTTTTAAATGCATTTGGAGTGTTTTACAGAACAGCAAACATCTGTATCATTAGAGTTACTAAGATGGGTAAATTACTCTATTTAAATGGAACTATTTCACCAGGGATATCTTAAAAGAGATGTTCTATTTCTCTCCCGTTTTAGGATAAAATCCTGTTTCCATGGGTCACGAGTTAGGATTATTTCTAAGAAAACTGTGTATGGATTTGAGAACAGTATGTGTCTTGTAGAAACTGTTTGATGACCCTCAGGTTTATTATGCTGCTGTAGGATCATAGTGAGATGAAAGGTGCCAGGTGTGCAACAGCTTCCATGTACAGATTTATCAGTAATTCTTCTCTGTTATGCTTTTCTTTCTAGCAGTCATGGTGAATTTCGCCCAGGCTGTACGTGATCACTGGGTTCACATCCTTGTTCCCTTAGGATTTGTGATTGGATGCTATTGGGACAGAAAGAATGATGAAAAACTGGCTGCCTTCAGAAACAAAAGCTTATTATATAAAAGGTCTGCTTTATGATTCCTTAAATATATATAGTTATTTTATATATAGTATATATAGTAATATATAGTTATTTT
>WTSP01018418.1:25165-54845 GCA_025331215.1 Actenoides lindsayi | reverse complement strand
GCCTGGCTCCATCCTCCTGACACTCACCCTTTACGTATTTATAAACATTAATGAGGTCACCCCTCAGTCTCCTCTTCCGCAAGCTAGAGACCCAGCTCCCTCAGCCTTTCCTCATAAAGGAGATGCTCCACTCCCTTAATCTTTGTGGCTCTGCGCTGGACTCTTTCAAGCAGTTCCCTGTCCTTCTTGAGCTGAGGGACGCAAAACTGAATACAGTACTCCAGATGAGGTCTCACTAGGGCAGAGTAGAGGGGGAGGAGAACCTCTCTTGACCTACTAATCACACCCCTTCTAATGCACCCCAGGATGCCATTGGCCTTCTTGACCATGAGGGCACATTGCTGGCTCATGGTCATCATGCTGTCCACCAGTACTCCCAGGTCATTTTCCCCCCATGCTACTCTCAAGCAAGTCAATCCCCAACCTATACTGGTACCTGGGGTTATTCTTGCCCCCATGCAAGATTCTACACTTGCCCTGTTGTATTTCATTCGATTTCTCCCTGCCCAACTCTCCAGTCTGTCCAGGTCCTGCTGAATGGCAGCACAGCCTGCTGGTGTGTCAGCCACTCCTCCCAGTTTGGTATCATCAGTAAAGATAATATACAATAGATTAGTAAAGAAAATTGAATATAAATACAAAGGAAGGAAGATGGACAGGGTGTATCCAAACCTAAGGCTGCCTACAAACTGATGTGTTTGTCTACACACCACTCCTTCTGATTTTTCACTTACAAACTGGCACACCACTGTGCTTACCAACATCTCTTAAGCAAAGTTCTATTCAAGAATTATATTTGATTTTTACTAAACAAACACTCCATACAGCAGCAATCATGAGCAGCTCTTGTCAGCTGGGCTTTACAGCCCACGTTTTGAAAATTTTCAGTTCTGTCCAAAGGACAGTTACCCAGCACAGATGAATGTCTCAAGATACTCCTAAAGCAATTTAATAACTTTTCTGACTAGTACTCAAGTATACAAGGCTACAAATATATCCATGAAATGAAAACAGTGTATTATCAGGAATTGAAGTAACAAATAAAATACAGTCTGCATAAAGCAGAATGCAAGTTATCAAAAATAAAAAAAAAAGATGTGCTGACAAGCTAAAGACCTAATAATTTCCACCATAAATAGTTATTATCTCTAGTTGCTTATGCACAAGGTCAAAAGAAACAAACACAAAAAGCCTCTAGAGAATGCCACTCCCAAAAGAAATTTAAATAAAACTGATCTGAATATTTACAAGTGTTAAGTACTTTGTAAAGGATAGCCAATGCTATGACATTATGAGTAGCAAGATAAACTAAGAGCTAACAGACTTATCAATTTTACTATCCAAACTATTAATTGAGCTACTGCATCATCCTTACAAAACACATGATTTAACACAATCTGGTATGCATAGTGATAAAAAAATAGAGCTGGACACGCATTTGTTTAGTTTTGTTTGCTGCTTTTTAACAGTTCAGTTGCTTTTGCACTATGGTTCCACTCATCAGTATCAACAAGTTATTTAGCACTGTTGTTTCCTGCATCTTTCTCCTGGAGATGTCTTTGTCTACCAAAATCCAGTATTATTAAATGAACAATGACTTAAATGTAAAGTGAAGTATCTGCATCTATAAATGAAACTCCAGTTGTCAAATAAATCCCCAGGAATAAGTGTAAATCCCGTTTCTGAAAAGTTGAATTAAGTCACTGAATACATAAATATGTAAAACTTTTTTTTTTAAAACCTGAGTGAATTAATATGAAACAAGGAAGAAGCAATTAGCATGCTTTCACCATTTTCCAGAGCTTCCTTCATGTAGGAGTATTAAAAAAAACCCAAACACTTGGCTAAAATAAGCAGTCTGTTAAAGACAGAGGTGTGGCTGGTTTAATCTTTTAGTACCTGATTAGGACTGTTAAGCATCTTGAATTTCAGAGCACAGTGAGGTCACTACTATAATTCATACTATCTATGTACCAGAAGTATAACTGATAATATCAACACAGGTGTTAACATTTCCCCATGTAATCATCACCCTCACCATTCCTGGAAGGATTACTTAGTATGGAGATTATCCATGCCATGGATAAAGCACATTCATGTGAGGCCAAGCAAAGCTGTACACAAAAACAGACGCTTCTGAATGTGGAGCAACTCAAGTGACTCTGGAAGGGATAAAAAGCTGAGTTTGGCACAAATTCTGCCACAGCCAACGGCAGCAACCTAAAGGCCAAGGATGGCACAAGGAGGTACTGATGTGACTAAATGCTTTCTCTACTCAACAACAATCTGGCCTGAGCAAAGGAAAGTGGTTTAGTTCTGTGTTGTGCTTCATCTAGTTTCCTGTCACACAGCACCAGGCAACTCCATGGTTATGAGGTGCTAATACCAACAAAGCACGCACGCCATATAGCACCCTGAGTAAATCGCTTCACATCTGGGTCTGCCTGCTATCTGAGCAGCAAACAGCTGATTAAGCTTCACTTCTTGGGGTTGCTGCGTGCTATTTTCTTACACAGAAATACTCCAGAATACATACTGCAGGCTTGTTCTTTCAGAATTTTCTATTCATTCTCTATTACTTCACCTTAAAAGACACTATTATGTTTTTTAAGTGAAATAAATTTAAGTGTCTTCATAGAAAGAAGTATTCTCAGTACTTCAATTAAATAACTGAGTTCTGCAACAGTGTAGTTTCTTGTGATGACATCTTTCTGCTTGTTAATCTATTTTAAATCTAAAATTTTTTAGCCTTACTGCTCTTGTCACACTAAACGAGTAGAACAAATCTGCAATTCAATCTAGCCATTTCTGAAAACAGGACTGGTAATACTTTTTGCTGACATTAAGAAGTTTGCCTAACTAATATGCATATATGTCCTTTTTCACATGTATTTCTCAAGTAACTAAATCCCATTTTGATATTTACCAGGAAATGGTCCTTGGATCGTATGTGCCTTCCAGTACTCTTGTAGAAATTTGCACAAATTTGGCCAAATGATGAAATTAAGGGAATTCTTGTCTAAGAGGGCCCAAACCAAAATTCTAACCACTCAGCTCCTGTGTTTCACTAATCTATGAATGAAACATTTGCAGACAACTCAGCCTGAGCTTGCGTGCAGCTGTGGGGCACAACTAATTGTTAAAGAGTGGGCTTTCAACACCAAAGAGACCAGGATAAGAAAATTCTTTTCCATTTCTCTCAGTGAAGCTTACAACATATTCAGAAAGGAAGACAAGATGTGTGATTCAAGTGCAAAGACAACAGAACCTAGAGAAGGGAGATGGAAATAAATGACAACATCAAACTCAGTGAAACTTTAATTAAAAAGGTATGATATTGTACGGTCGCACAGGAAAGAAAGCCCATGAGAAAACAACAGCACTTTTAGAAAAGAATCTGAACAGCATAAAAAAACAAACAAAACCCCAAAACCTTATGGGGAGATACATTAAACATCAGGAACAAATGTACAGATTTTATGGTTGCTTGCTGAAGTGAACACCTACCCTGTGCATTCAGGCCTACCCAGGCATCAGTTCCATGTACTAAGAAAATTTCATACTGTATTTAGAGACTATCACAAAGTAAAAAAGATAATATGGCCCTATCATGGTCACACATACAATATTATTTCCAGTCATTCTTTTGAGATTGATCTTACCTTTTCAATTTAAAAAAAAACAACAAAAAAACCTATATTTTTTTGTTTGTTTTGTGATTCATAAGAAGTGTAAGAGTACTTTTACCAGTCATATCTTCTGACACAGATAAGGGATCTGAATAGAAGTTTTAAAATAACTTAGCATTCATCTACATACATTAGGAATGCAGAGAAGTATCAAGAGTGCTGTGGTTTTTTTAGATGTGCTATAACATGCAGTGGTGCTTATTACCTGCTGTGTCACATGATTTTCACTGAGTGCAAGTGAACAAGATTGCAAGCCAACAACCTGTTCCAAGATTGCTAAGAGACTGGCCAAAAGCAAATTTTCCTGGCTGAACTGCTTCTGAGACTTGGTCAAGAGACAGTGCTGAGCTGCACATCTTGCCCTAGAGCTCAACTTTTTGTGAAGTCCTTGGATTTCACTTTTTAAGCCTCTTGTACATCACTACTTATATGTATTTGTTCTCTGGCAGTGGTAGGAGCCTCTCATCAACAGCATAATTCATTCTTTTACACAGACTAACCCTCTTCGTCTCATGTATCTTCCTGTTAAAAGAGTTAAATGAGTAGAGGAACTCTGCAGCTGTACATCTTCAGAATTTTATTCTTTTTTTTTTCACCGATCTTCAAATATGTCAAGATAAGATTTTTTACCCTAAATCCTCAAAGAAGATTTCATGTATGCAGCCACTCTCATTAAAGTATTCCAAGAACTGTTATTGAAGCATTCTAAGGGTTGTTTTTCACGTGGTCTAAAATACGTATTTATGAAAATGCAAGTCCAAGTGAGAGCTAAACAACCTACTGAAACATAATAATTGGACTTCAAACAACATCTCAAATAATTCTTAGAGATGAAGTTACTGAACCCCTATCAAACATAGAATAAAAATTCCCGTTTCCTCAGATGCTCTTTAATCAAATCCACCTGAAATCATTCACCAAAAGTGATTTCAACATTACTTACTCCTGAGATGCAGCCTGCTTGCAACATTCATTTAACAAAACTCTGTCATACAGCTAAGCAATGTCACAAATGCATATGGCAGAAAAAATATACAAAATAAGACATATGAAGTACTGAAACTGTGTACGTCTTAGAATAATCACTGCCTTTATCTACTGAGAGAATGTAAAGTGACTTTCATTCAAAAGAAGAAAATTACCATCTCTGGCCAAAACCAGTAAATAATACAAATCTACGCTACTCATTTTCATATAGACCCTGAAGCAATTGGCCTCCTGTCCTCTCATGTATCAGGAGCACCTCTAAACCATTTTAAAACAAATATAATACCACCAGGAACTTTATCTATACAGAATAGCAAGGAAAGAAAAGTCACATATGTGGTTCCAAATTGTTACTTGAAATAGTTTTGTGATGCTATACCTATAGTCCATAAGGATCAGGTCAGTAGATATCTAACAGGACAATTAGGAACAATCTGGCACCAACTGGGCATACAGCACAGACCTTGGAAAAAGTCTAATACATTTCCTCTCTATAACAAGGTGTGCAATTTCATACTAACTAGAAAAACTAAAATAGAATTGGCTGAAATATTTTCATCAGTAACTTAGATTGAGTAAAAGCAGGAGCAAAAAAAAATGCAGAGATATAGCTAGACAGCTGTATTTTTCATGAAAACTGAGGCAGAATCTTTACCTTCAGGAAGTAAAGATGTCCAGTTTCAGAATGGAAGATGTCTATACAAATCACAACAAAGGATTTTAGTTCTTCACTCATCTCCCATGAGATGCAAATGAAGAGAACAAAATGAACAAGATTAAAAAATTGTGAAAAAAATATTACTTTTTTTTTTTTGTTCAAAGTACAGTAACCAATGAAGAAACTTGATCTCCTGACCTGCATTCTAGATTTTTTTTTCCCCCACTTTCAACACTAGTAAGCTTATTTTATTTCAATGACTACATTTATAAACATGGATCATCCACCCCAATGCTTTTAACCAGTGGTGCTGTTTTTGCATGTGGACACTTGAATATGGGAGAAAAATCAAACATTTTAAAAAAAGCTACATAGTCATGGCCTAAGAGGGATGGTCTGGCATGAATAAATAGTTGGGCTAAAAAAACTGGAAGCAGAGCATGTAGTCATTAAGGGTTTAGGCTCAAAATCAGGGAATGTACCAGCCGAGTTATACAGTTATCTGCTCTATTGAGCACATTCTCAGGAAGCAGCACACAGCAAGGTGACAAAGTTTGCTGATTAAATGAAGCTATTCAAAGACTGACAGATAACTGCAAATAGCTGCATAGTGACTGAACGACAGAAATGGCAGCTGAAGTTCAATATAAATGAAGGTAAAATGATGTATCTGAAAAAATAATCTTGATCTGATGTACAAAAGGGCAGGCTCTGAGATGACCATTGCCAATCCGGAGCAACATTTTGGATTATGATAGACAATTCCATGATAATACCAGCTCAGCACTCATCAACAATAAAAACACAAATCAAATATTAGGAATTATTAGCAAAGGAACAGAGAACAAAACTGGAAACATAATTATGTCACCATACAGAATGACAATCACCTCTTATCAAACCAGATATATAAGAACAGATATCTAAGAATCAGATATATATGCGATACATCAAAAAAACAACAAGGATTATCAAAGGTAAGAAATGGATTCAAACCGAGGAAGACCCGAGTAGGCTGAGACTCTTCACCTTGGACAAGTAACCACAGAAATCTGTCAGAGGTCTACAAATTGTGTGTGGCATAAGGAAGATGGATTGGGACTGACAGTAACTAAAACATTAAATGAAGCTGACGGGAAGCAAGCTCAAAAAAATCCCTGATCCGCAAAAGTTGTCTAAGGATACTGTGGAAGCAAGTTTAAAAAGACTTGGGAGGAGACTGGAAAAACAGCAGGAAGTGAGGCTTCACTGAAGGTTACTAGAGTAACAAAGCACAACAGGCTCAGGAAATCCCTGAGCTAAAAACGGCCAAAGATTGGGAGAGGACTAGAGGAATGTACTACGTTATGCATGTTTGCCTCATTTACGCTCACCATGGCAAACAAGAATGACCATACTGGTTCACTTTAAGGGTCTGTCTTAGGAACTTAAGATATGGCAATTAAGAACACCACAGGTACATTCTTCACTCCTCATACAATCTGGTTGCACAAAATGTTTAATACCTTATAAATTAATTTGTCTCGGTGAATAGAAGCATCCTACAACTTGACAATCATTCTTTTTCACCCCCATAATTGGGATTGAAAAACTGAAGCTGCCTAAAATTCAGATAGTATCAGGAGGGTGGCCTGGAAAAATCTGGCAGCAGGAAAGAGCAGGCAATGGTGCAACACTGCTTCAGGCAAAAATCCAGGTAAGTACCAGGGTCATTCAGGAGCAGAGCACTATGCTATGCTTTAAAATGACAAGAGCCTAGAAGGGTACTTGCCAGAAATGGAGGAGTAGTGTTAAGAGAGCTGATGGAGAAGTCAAATCACAGATGTCTTCCAAGATAATCAACTTTAATAGTGAAAGACACGTAAGATAGCATTTCTAAAATTAGTTCAAGAGGCTCATAGAGGGCAAGAGTCCAAAGAGGATGAGAAAAGGTTGCTATACCACAGCTGAAGTGGAAACATCAAAATTCTGAGTGGCAATGTGAAAATCTGTACATTTTACTGATAAATCTTATCACATGCAAGCTATTAATACAATAAAAAATGAATATAATCATAACTGGAAAGAAAATAAAACTAAAATTCGTACCAGTATTGTTGTTTGGTTTTTTTAAGGCATGAAGTCACATCCAATTTTTATTCCCCTGAAACTAAACACTTGTGCAGTTCTGCCTAGCAATGTGGTTTACTTTGCTACTTGCAAAAGTAAACACTTTCTGTGATTATGGATTCCTGGAACAACAAACCAGCCTCCGAAAACAAGCTGCTTTGAAAAAAGAACGTAAAACTGAAGACAATAGTATTCTTCTGTCAAACAGTGAAGCTTTTCAGCTCTTCCTACCAAAGATAAAACAGCAGACAGAATTCACATCTTAAGTTAACAAAAAAACAACAAAAACAAAACAAGATAAAATCTCTGGGTACTAAGAAATCCAGCTTTAAGTTTCTCATCACTCTTTCTTCACGAGTCATCTTAAAATTAGTGCAATACATATCCTGGCAAGTTCTCGCCACCTGAAAATACTTATATTAGTATATACAATTTCATATAATCTTATCTTTAGTTTGGTTTAGTCTGTAGACCTAACAATTCAATTTCTCCAGTTACTTGCATGCTGTAGCTAGTTTTTAGGGTTTTTTAATATATATGTTCTAAAGATCCACTGCACTAAATATTCACGTCAAAAACATATTTCCCCTTTTGGTTTTCAGATAGTCATCTTAGTATAGGAAAGGAGCATTAAATCTCAAAGTGTACCATGTATTTAATTGCCACTTTGTACTATGAATAATAGGAAGACTGTTCAGATGTGAAGAGAAATAAAATTTAAAAAACAGAAGTGCATTCCTTCCATCTCTCTGAAGCTCAGAGCATCAGTTACTATGGCAGATGGCCCACTGAGGTTTGGCATGGTTCAAAATAGCCATGACAAAGAGCTCCACTTGGTGTGGCATCTTTGGTGCTGAAAACCACTTTCACTCATACTAGCAGTTTTCATCCCACAGAAGTGACATCTGACATGAACTGGCTGGCATACATACTATTGCTGTTGTAAGTAATATCTGAGTTACTGTAACAAATATTTGTGATCAATAGCTATCATTTGATCTTACCATCAAACAAATTACAAAAAGATTATCTGCTAAATAGAATGGAAAAAATCATTACCAAAATACGACCTATTACAGCTGTCTACAACAGTTACACTAAAAAAGACTGTTCAGCCAAGTTTAACGTCATCTCAAACTGTACCAGCAAAAAACACAAACCAAATCAGCACTCCAGAGAGTTTTTGTGTCCCAAGTCCTCACACAGCCTGCCCTGGCCCTTGCCAGCTTCCCAGAAAAAAGCAAGGCCCTGTACACCAGTTTTCACCAGAAGTCCCACAGCACTACTTCACTCCTCCTATTCCCTAATGGTTGAAAGTAAATTTTCCATCTGGCTCCCAGAGAAGAAAGAGGAAAAACAGTGATAGACAGACAGGAAGGGGGGAAGAGAGGAGGCAAAGGCCAAATAGTTTTCCTGGGGCTTCTTGCTTCCCACCCACCAAGCCACATTCCACAACTCCACAAGGGAGAGACCCCTCTTTAGTATGGAAGATAAATTAGTATCTCTTAAAAAATGTTCATCCATGCTAAAGGCTGAAGTAAAACATGAAACACCCAGTGTGTTGCACTCATGCACTCTCATACCAGTCTAAATCCCACCAGATCACAGTGCACATTTGGAAAGGAAAAGAACCGTACTTCATATGTTAATACCCTGAAAATATAAAATTTCCAAATACTTCTCCAAAGAGCCTGGGGATCAAAAGGCCTAGTTGACATGTCATGGTGACTCATTGCTTAAGTCCAGAATATTAAAAGATTAGGAAGCCAGAAGAAGCTTTTCTTTTGTCATGAGTGATGTTAGTTAAAACGTAAAGATATCTAGAGAAGGTATTGTGAGAAAAATGGCAGGAGGAATTGAAAAGGACATTAAAAATATTTTTTTAAAAACAGTGGGGAGTAAAGGCATATACTATAAAACCCTCTGAAAGCTGAAAAATGAAAGGATAAAAAGGTAGAAATAAGAAGTGGAAAATATACGTTTCTGATTCTTCCTTTGGAACTTTATAGTTCACATTTTCCTCCAACTTTACTCACCTTAATTGCACATATGATTCACAACAGGCTCACTTGTTAGTAACAGAAAGTACATCACTAACACAGCAGAGCAAGTTTTGATTTCAATAGTTAATTAAAACCTCAGTATATTGGAAAAATATTTCAGTCAAAATATACAACTACGTGAAGAAAAACTCTCAATTTGGTTTTTCTGTCTTGTAGTCTTTCCACAGTCTGGCTGCATGGAGTCTAGGAATAACAGCAGCAATGCACTGAGCAGTTCATCAACTCACACCAGCTGTACATAATTCTCTTGGAGAATATGAAAGCTGTTCATTTCCAAAAGCAAGCCCTTGCTACATGTTAGGAGCAATGTAAATAATTTTGAATTGAGATTGTGCTAAGCAGCAGTTTCAACTTGCAGTGTTTACTCAAAGAATCACAACTGTGGAAATAAAGTGTTTTCAAAATATTTAATAGTCTACTCCAACTTCACTTAAATGCTTTTAATAGCACATTTAAGTAAAATGCCACTGGGACAATAGAGCTCCTTTTGGAAGAAAGAGCAATGTTAAATAAATCATAGCTAATCTAAAGTCTCAGATCACTTAATGGCAGTTTTGAGTGGAGATGAAGTGATAGGAATGTGCTCAAGAGAGGGATTGCTTCTTCTGCGGAAGAAGGCAGAATCAACTATAGAGTTTAACCAGTCAAAACAGAGAACATTAACATTGCAGAGGATGTCTATGAAACAGGTGTGACCTTCTGAGAAGGTGCTGGGAGGTCTCAGACATCTTGCTGCAGGACAGGCACTTGAGTATATCATGTGAGGTTCTACTTTCCATACTTGCACCTGTGCAAATTAAGCACCAACAGGTGCCAAGCTTCACCTATTCCAACTTTGTACAGCTGCGAAGAAGTGCACAGGTGCAGCTTCCCTGGGATTCACAGCCAACATGTTTAATGCCATGACCACGTACCACCATTTCTTCCTCATGCAGTCCACAGCCAACCCTCTACAATGGGTATTTAACTACTTACAATGGGTATTTTTAACATCAAGGCTGTGTGGGGGGAGCTGCAGGGGGAGATCCTGGAAGCCTTCAATAAAAACATCCATCCCATTTGTACATGGGAAACTTAAGCCAGCTTTCAAGCTGTACTGAAGTAATTTCACAGTCAATTCATAGACCTCAATGGATTCTCCTGTAAACAAGTCTTGGCTGAAAACAAAGTTCATCCCACTGTAAATCTGGTGCTATATACAGATGGCCTAAATTCCACCTGGCTCACTATGTATGTATTTTTGAAAGCCATGAAGCAAGGCCCATTGAGGGGAAGGAAAAACACAAAAAGGGGTGGGAAAAAAGTAGCACATAATTCCTTCTAAATTCCTTTGACCTAAAATTATACTTTTCTCTGGATATTAGGAATGTCATTGAAAAAGACTCCTCTTGATTTAAAAAATTAAGAAATTTGTAGACATTTATGCTTTATTTCAAGAATCATTATCAGAGTACCTTTTTAATTAGAGCCCTGTTGACACTTTACTACTTCTGATGAGCAGTACTTTGCAAACCTGTAGAACTGCAAATATTTCCACTTCAGATAAAAGAAATTTTCCTCTACTTCCTGTGTTAAAACAAATCCAACAATTATTTTTGCTCAAGAAATGAAAATGTGTGAAAGTTTCAGGTAAACATTTGTAAGGAAATCACTGTAAAGTGACCTTTATAAAAACTTATGGTATGTGATACCCATCTGTCTCTACCTTAACCAAAAAGACCCTTTCAAACTACAAATTCAAGAAACTCAAGTAATGGAAAAGCACAGAAGATAAACCATTATGTGACTTGCTACAATAACAGTTTACAAACATCAACATATCCTGATGTAAGGATGATCAACACTGCAAGGACTTATTCCCAGATCCAGAACTCAAAGCGACACTATTTCAAAGGAAGCCGCAACATCTGTGAGTCTGACTGGTTAAGTGTTAAGGGACAGAGGCTTCATCTTCAATGGTGAAAGAGTGTGCCTTGTATCTATAACTTAATTTGCATTAGTTTTCCATTTTAAATTCCTAATCCAAACACAGACCCCTAATCTAAGTGAGATTAATCAGAAGTCAATCTCAGGCAAAGATTATAATGTTGATTTTGTCTAACAAAGAACCTCTCTGGAGACACCCTGCCTTTACCAGAGCTCTGTGTCAAGTAACTCTCTCACATCAACTTTCCTTCAGTTTCATTAGCACCCCTAACCTCCTTTCTCATAGGCAAAGCCATATACGTAGATTCAAACAAAACCCAGAAATCCTCTTTCATGAATGGCTACAGTCTGTGACATCCAACACTATCTACTGAAATCTTGCCCCAGTGTATCTCTCACACAGTAGGGATTAAAAATAAAGAGGTCACAAGAAGTATCACTCAGTTTATTTTCTCTATTCTGACAAGTAATAAATCCTTATCCTAATTACTAATCCTTACTACAGCCTTTTATAATTATTAGTTTCCACTATAATCAACTGAAAAAGTAACAAGGTTCCTCTAAAGATAGTGACAGGAAAGCCAAAAACATGTAAGAAAGTTTTGATTCTAGGTGGACATCTCCATACAGATAGCTTGCTCAGATGTCACAGTGCTAAACAGACAAAACTCAGTATCAGAGATGCTGTTCTCCAGAAAGGGCACATAGAGAATGGTCTGAGCATCTAAATCAGTCTGTGCCATCCCTTGCAACCACAAAATATTTAATTTCTTCTATTTATGGATTCCCTTATCCAATCCTTCACTGTTAAAACAGGTTTCCTGGGATTAGTTTTCTCCTTGTCTGAAAGTTTCAGCTCATGGTAAGGGAAGGGACATGGCTTCCTGAAACTCCATCAGAACCAGTGCGTGTGTTCTGGGACACCCTCAAGGGGCAGTTACTGCCCCTTCTGCACCATCATTTGCCCCCTGGAGACTGGCAGCTTGGCAAAAAAAAATTAAAAAAAAAAAATCTCTTCAACAGAGAGAAAAAGACTGCTATATGGGTTATTGGGTTATCCTTCATTATAAAGCAGGAGGTGATCCTTTATTTCCAAATTCATATAAGTCATAATACCAAGAATATATGCAATATATGGTGGGATTTACCTGCAACCCATGTCAAAAAAACAGCATACTGTTTCTATGAGGTAAATTGTGTGGAAAATGTCACATTAACACATTATATAGAAAATAACATTTTCTTCTGTTTCTAACTTTATATGATCTTCCTGACCTACCACATTCACCTCTGCCCTTTACTATTTTCTTTAGATTACTTACAATCATTTTAACATTTATTCAGTTGACTTGAAATGTATTTTTCAGCTATGAGTAGGAGTGAAGTATCAGCTATCTATATAACCAGTAAACATTTTCTGTATGCCTTTTGCTATCAGAGCATATTGAGATATACATACACACATATATACACATATATATCAGGGGATGTTTGTGTGTGTCTGTGGGTGTATATATATATGCATGCACACACACACACACACATATATATATGTATACATGTAATTAGCTGAAGGGGCTGAAGATGACTACAGCAGGCCACTTCCTCTCCAACACTATAAAAAAAACCCCGAACTGGACATGTGTTTGTTCAGACTCTAGGGCCTAAACATTTTTGTTGAGTGTTGCCCTCGGCTCCACTCTTCCCCTTCAATTACGACTTCTTAGGTGCATGACATGTTACAATCAGGTACCAGTAATACATTTACATACCCTGCATCGGACTACACATTCTGAGCCCACAGGAATGAGAAGCCTTCCCTTGCACCAACCCTAAGTCATTCTCTTGCTCTGTGCTACCAAAGCACCTCAAAGAAAAAGCAGGATCTGGCAGCTGTTCCATCACTGCCACCACCCACAAACATCATCACAGCCTGTGGAGTGCTCCGCCCAAGCCTTAGAATTGGCACAAAGAGCCTTTGCTCCTTCTTTCACAGAAGGCTATTACATAAACAACTTAATTAAGGGGTTAATGAGCCTCTACATTGCAACATGTCACAACAGGGTGGCTGAATTTGTTTTAAACAGGGTGTTAAAAAGAACGTTTTGAACAGTTTTTGCTATATTCTATAGTGGATACGTGGCCAATGCTTGTTTCCTTGATTTTAGGAAAAAGTAAGGGCAGCAAAGATACATTTTTAGCAAGCGTTCAACAGCCCTGACCACACTGGCTATAGGTATTAGGAAAGAAAACCAGGCCAGAGCATGAATGCTTCCAGCTGCACGACCCATGGTTTCTCTGCTCACAGGTGCCTTGACGTGACTCTGGCCTAGGCCAGTGAGCATTCTGCCACACAACACCTAAGTACCATGAAGGACTGCTCCCATCAGGCCATATGGATCAGGTCTCCTTGCCTTGAGAGAAAGGCATGTTCTTCTAGACATACATGTCATACTACACCATTACCCCAAAGATCACACAACGAGTGTTAGCCCATTTTATTCATGAGCATAAAAATGATCATCAGCTAAAGAATGTAAATGACATATAGAGAAAACTTGTAATGAGGGATCTAACTCAGGAGCACACTTAAGGCTCACAGATGACAGTGAACCTCAGCAAATGTCTAAGTGCCTGATCAGTTAAAAAGGAAACGTAAAAATATCTGAGCTAAACTATAAAAAAAAGTTAGTTATGATTGAAACCCAAACTTCTGTAATTATTGTTTTTGTTGAAGAAAACATTTCAACAATGGAAAGCAAGAAAAAAAAAAAAACAGAGTAAGGGAAGAACAGCTTATGTTTTTAAATAGAGAGCAAGAAACTATTTGGCATGCACCTTTTCTAATAAAAACGTACTAGAAATTTTACAGAATATTCACTCTGAAAAGCACAAAGCCATTTCTGCATCTGTTGAAAAAATCACATTATCTCAGAATGTAACTATGACACAAATATACAGAACTATAAATACAATTACATCTGTAGTTTTTATCTAAAGTAATCAGATGTTATGCATAAGAATATCAAAACCAGAAGGAAAACATCAGGTTTTGATAAAGGTTGAGATATTCTCGGATTTATATGGCATTAAATTTTGCTCTAAATCAAGCCAGACCAGTTCCTAGCCTAAAAAGGGAGAAATGTCAAACTTCATGAAGACAGCTTGAATTTCCCATTGTTTTTACAGGAAAGGTGGTAATATGTAGTCAAATATAAAACCACAAGGGTTTGCTGGAAATAATTTATCCTTTGCCTGTACTTACAAAGTTGCATATTTTGTTTACAGTTGAACTTAATATTTAAAAAAATAAAAATAATAATAATAATAAAAAAGAACATAACCCAAATATTAAGGAACAATGCTACATACTCTAAGATTACCTGTAGGATGAAAGCAACCTTAAAGAATTGTTATTTGTTTATTCTTCTGCTAGCCAACATTTGTTGAGACCACTTGGTAGAAAAATTCAGAAGATTCTCTTCTTATTTTAAATTGTGGACTTTTTTTACCTACTGTAACTGAACTCTCTCACATGAAATGCGAGAGATGTGCTCAGATGAAACTATTAGGGAAAAGTCTGTCCTTTGAAAGTGCCAAAACCAAAGAACTTCCCAAAAGTGAGAGTTGTTTTGAATTTCCTTACTGGTGAACATCCTTTTCCAAATTTTCCTATTTAAAAATCAACAACAGTTTTGATACTGGAAATTAGTTGCCCCTGCATTTTCTATCCAGTTCAACAGGGTCAGAATGTGAGCTCGTAGGAAATGACACACCCTACATGAAAATTAAGTGTACAATTGCTAGACAGTTTTCTGCATGGAGAAACTTTACAAATCCACCAGAGAAACACATCAAAACTCTACATAATGATTCTTTCAGGCATGATTGGTGGTATTATTAAAGTTTCAAAACAGAACTTTGAAATCTAGCTGCAGCTTTCTTTTTGCATATGCCATACCAGAAATCACTTAATATAATTCTACTTTGAAGTGCAGTTTCATAATTCAGCTCCTCTGAAGTCCGAGCTGATGCTAAACGGGTCACTTCTCAATGTTCCTCCTCACATGCACCACTCCCTACCCTTGGATGTGCTGAGAGTCCCCTTCACCAGTGCTGTCCCTCCCATAGCTGTCACACAGCTCAACAAGCTGAGTCAGCAAAGGGAGGTAGAGCAGAGCAAGGACTAGCCAAATAATTACTTTTCTTCTCCTCCTCCTGCCCTCAACTTCCAACAGAAGAATTTCAGGGGAGATTAGGGAAATGAGGTAATAGTCCAACAACAGATCCAACCGAAAATAAAGGTCTCATTTTTTGAGGTGGTTGGTTTAGGGTTTTTTTGTGGTGGGGGATGGGGGTTGGTTCAGTTTTTGGTGTCGTAGTTGTTTTTTTCAATATAAGAATCAGAACACCAAATTATCTGTCCCCTTTTCCCTTTTTTTTCTTCACAGCTAAAATATGAGCAAATTGTTTTCCCCTGCAATTTTACTACCATGTTGCAAAACCTCTCAAAACAGAGGTATCCAGTGGAAATGTTGACACATGCTTGCTTAGAGCCACTCTAGCCAGTGCTGGTTAGTGCCAGTTCTTTCCATTTAAAGGCCTTTTTCACAGAGAAGAGATTTTCCTGTAAAAATCTATGTTTGGGATGGATTTTTCCTCTCTATTTAAATTCACTGACGTGCTCCTCTGTTACAGCGGGTGTTGAAAAGCAGACAGTTGGATTTTTTTTATTTTTTTTTTATTTTTTTGAGGGGGAGAGAGGAACTTAACAGCATTTTCTTACAGTTAGAGAAAAAAAAAAAAACACATGCCTGGCACTTAATTGCTTTGCATCCATTGCATGTAACGCTGCCAACTCAAAGTAGCAAATGAAAATAGCAGAAACCAGTTAGGACATACGCAAGGAGCTACTTGAAGTAACAGAGGAGGAAGGCTTGCAAGGACTAATTGGCCAGTCTAAAGCCGTATGATGTACAGATCTGTACAGATACTTCTTAACCGCCAAAACCAGTATTATGCTTTAAATGTTTCTGGAGAGTTAGCAAGTCACAGAAAGCAAATCTCCTCCTCCTATATTAAGATGAAAAAAAGATCTTGGTTATTTTCCTGTCTTTCTACTGTCGCTTGCACTAATACCATAATATCTGCCTATAATTCACTTCTGTAATCATCAAGTGGAGTGCAAAACCATAACTTTCACCCCCTTCTAGATCATTAGAATTGAAGCAAATACCTAGCTGTCTTTTCAACTTTCATTAAACAAGACTGGAGTTCTTCTAACACTATGTACATATTCTTGTGCATCTTAAGGTGGGTTATTTACACTCTGAGTAAGGAAGGGTTGGCACTTGTCTTACACAAATGACTGAGCAATTATGCATCAAACAGGAAAGTTCCAGAGTTCACTAAGCAGAGAATACATTGAGAATGTTGAGGGTTTTAATTATTGTTTTTGCTTTTCATAAATAGCAGAGAGTGGAGACAAAGTGACTAAGAACACTAATCAAACTGAAAACCTGATAGTTAGGGAAATTTGGATGAGATGCAATTCTTCAACTGTGTATAAGGTGTAACAATTTCTAAAAACTCCCATACACAACAAATGGAAAACTGCTTGGAAGCTTTATCTCACCTCTGAACAGAGGTACTGAAAATACATAGTCCCCACCTGAATATCATTTCCCACTGTCTTCCCTTCCTGTCTGGAAAAAAAAAAAAAAAAAAAAAAAAAAAAAAAAAAAAAAAAAACAGAAAAAAACCAGCCAAAACAAAAATTCCAACATTTCCCTCCACCCCCCTCCCCTTTCCTTTCATTGGAAAAAAGTTTAGAAGTCTTTCATCCCTGAACAGGAATGAAATCAGCATCATCAGGAGCAGAATCATTTTGGCAAAATGGTATAAGATTATCCTACACCACATGATACTGACGGCAATTTTACTCAAGTTTACTTCAAGTAGACATTTTGTATCCAGAGTTGATAAACAACTGCCAATGCATTCTCAGTTTGCAACAGAAAATGGAATATTAAAAAAAAATAAATTTGTATGTCCTAATTATTACTTTATTTTTATTCTAGGAAAGTACTATTGTATGTGATCTATAAAAACAAGCCCATGAAGGTCTTTTAATTTCCATCTAACCCTAAAGACATGCATCTCATTTAGCTCCTTTAAAAAAGTAACATGTAACCATTTGTAAATAACATACTGCAAATGGAGCAAATGGAAATCACAGTCTCTAGATAAAAATCAACTAGTACAATGCATGTTAAGTTCCATGGTTATCCATACCATGCTCATATTCAACAAATGAAAGGTCATACTATGAAAAGCTACTTCTTTCTGTCAGTATTCCCTGAAGAATTTACAAATGTAGCACTTCCAGGATCCTTATTTTACAAGCAGGAAACTGAACAACAGGAAGTCAAAGCGAGTTTACCCAAAGTGATCCAAGAAGCTGGTATGAAACTAGATGGAGGCCAAAACCCAGGGATTCCAGGCCCTTGGAACAGACCACATCACTGATACTTGCATAGCAGTTTAAGAAAAAGTGAAGTTCTGATACTCTCCCTACAAGCTTTTCCTCACCTCTCAATACAGAACTTCATGCAAACCATTTCCTGTGGCAGAAGTAAATGCTTACACGATTGCAAAGACCCTTCAGTAAATGAAATAACTATTCTTGCTCTAACACTAGCACAGCGTATTGCTCACATAACTTGGATCCTTCCCCACGTATTTGCTAAAACAGCTTCAAGTTCTTTAACAGCTAAGCCTATTCTTGATAGCTTTACCTGTTATTTTATCTAAAAAATTTAACTTTTCATTTCATGTATTTAAAACTTGTTTCATATATTTTCATTTTCTTATTCTACTTATAAAGCAAAATCTGTTTGGCATCTACAAAATTTTGTTTAAATTTAACATTATTAAGGTGAAATCTGAAATGGGCTGAAAGCCCAAGCATGGTTTTGTGGCTTGGCTTGAGCTCAAACAAAGTTGTAATGAAATCTGAAGGCAAGGAAAACCACCTGAGTCAGGACCATTATCAAAACAGCGCTGAAACTTTTCTGCTCTACGCACCCACTTTCTCTATAGATGCTGCAAAAAATAAGGCCCAGACCCCATTCTGACCACTGTGAAATTGAACGATAGGGTAACAGAACACAAGATACCCAAAGCTGCTCTTTTTCTGTCCTCTTCAGTGGCCCTAGTGAAATGTAACCACTAAACCAGGACTGCTGTATCAGTGCACAGCCTCTCCTAAGCAAGGCAGGTACTGACTACATCTACAAACATGCTGCCAGATTATTTTTCATTCAATGATAATGACCACAGACCTTATAAAAAAAAAGCTAAAGTTAAATCAAAACATCATAGAGCTCCCCTTCAAAGGGATAATTATCCTTCCACTTTTGCTGAAGTGCAAACAAGCAGAATCAGAGACAGTTAATTACAAAGCCACATAAGTTACATGGTTATTTTTTGCTACCCTGCTGTGCAACTTGACAGTCACCAAGTAAGGAGAAAAGAGAAAAGCAGGGAAAGCATATATAAATTACAAATTAAGGACTGTATGTTGCAACCAAGAAGCAGTTAATGATGGAATTAGTTTATAGACCCCTCAAAATGAAGGCTTGCTCACTGGCATGAGGAAGGGTTACACAATCTGACAGAATGGGCTGGGCAAACAGATGAGGAGATAATACACACCAGAAAGGGCACTGACAAAAGTTACACAAATGAGATAAAACAGTTGCTAAGTTTAATTAAGTCCTCTTTGTTCAAACTCTTTGGTAAGGAAAGATTCTCTATGCCAATATTTTGAATATTTTTTCCAATAATAATTTCAATTATTGTATTATTGGTTATAACTTTTCAGACTCTGTACCATTTGGAGAGTAAGCTTTCCCTAAGTCGTTTCCTTCTCTGTGCCACTGATGTATTAACTAGTTATCTTCTCTAGAAGCAAAAATCATTGCCCAAAGTTTATTTCTTCATTGTAGTGCAATGACCAAGAAGTCAGATACACTGTCAGAAATGTCCACAACTTCAATCACACAATAGCAAAACCTCTCTCAACACATGGATGATCACCACTTAGTTTTGCTTTCAAAATACTGATTATCTATATTGGGAAAGAGTAGACAGCACATAAGCAGAAACAGTACACTATACATTCTGTAAGCACATATAATTGTGCACAAAGCATACAAATTTTTAAAAACAGTCCTTTGGAGCCATGAGGATGATAGTTCATTTGAAAAAACCTGCGAGAACATTTAGCCATATCCTAAGTTTAAAAGTACCTATGAAAAGTTTTATAGCAATGAACACAAGTTGCATCACATTAGATATGATTAAAACTTTACTTTAATATACAATATTGCCTCTGTTGCTTAAATATTTTAGTAAACATAGTATCAAAAGTGACCTTCCAAATCAGACCCCAATTGCTTCACATCCAGAGCTCACAGTTCTTACCCAGAACACCTGAGCTTCAATGATTCCAAACATTCACAAATATTGATATTATTTGTTCTAATGAATGTTTAGAAACATTAAGAACTTAAGAAATCCTAGCAATGTACTGCCTCTACAAATAGTTGCTCTTCCAAGGAAGGTTTAAATGGTTGAAACTACTTTAAAATTTCTGAGGTTTTTTTTTTCCCCTATGCAAAATACTTCAAGCTGAAGATCTTTGCTCTCATTTTAGCCAAATTAGATGACAAATTAAATATGAAAGACTGTACAGAGTATATAATTCCATTGTCTGCTCACCTCATTAAATCTGTGAAATAATTAATCCAAGTTAGGTTAATTAACTCACTTCTGTGACTCAAGTAAATCTACGAAGACTACTGCTACTGCTTAAAGACAGATTAAAGCTGGTGTAGCAATACTGTTTGGCAGGGTACCAAACACTGACTGGAAATTTACTCTTCTTGCTGAGATGTAACATAACATCAGCTTATGGTTCACATACATTTATGACTGTACTAGGAGGTTGGAGTGGGAAGGACAGGACAGGCAGAAAACTGTAAAAAGTCAACAGAGTCCAGTCATTGATTGTTTATACTCACTATTGAAAATGCTTAATTTATTGCTAATGTCACTACTTTACAGCGATGGTATCTTGACATGGCTGAACTTGTTCCTTGTCTGCATCTGTTTTTGGTAGATTTGGAGGTTTGCAAATAAACTGTTTAATAAGCCAACCACACCCCAAATGTTTTAAAATCATACCATAAACAGAGAATTTTTTTTTTACCTAGAGCACTAAACTTTTTATTAGCATTAGAAAACTTCTTATTTGTGTGCTCATTTGAAGAGTTTTTAACTGTTTTGCCAAAATTTGATTGAGAAAACTACTAAGGAAGGAAGGAAGGAAGGAAGGACGGACAAAAGGAAGGACGGACCTCAAGAAAATCAAGAAAAAATTAGTCACAGTACTATCATCACTCTTAAAATATGTTACTATGCATTAACTGTAACACTTTGTTTCACTAAGTTTTTTCCCATCATATTGCTGAGTGTTTCTACTCCCTTTTAAAACAAGCCAAGGCAGTAAAAACATCAGGCTACTGATGACAATTCCTAGGAAGAATAAACCATCAACAGGAAAACAAAGAATCTCTGTTACTTCACTACTTCACAGTAAATTTGTGAAAACTACCAGCATTCAAAGTGTAAAAATAATCATGTATCTGTTTGCATTGAAAACTACTGCAAGTTTATTAAATTTGAGTAATACATAAATATTCAAGAAATCCCTAACATATATTAATTAGTAAGTAATAAGGAAACATCAATTAAAGCAAAGACTTTCAACTAGCCCACCCTTTTCTGACAGTAGTTTCTGTCAGTAATTATTTTATTTCCCTTGCATTTGTACACCTCAAACACAACTTGCTGATGAACACTGGGTTAGATGTTCAATTTACCACTAAAACAATCAGGATTTAGAATCACAAATACCTTTGCTAATGGCCTTCCTTCATTACACAGTAAATATATTACATAGCATATAATATTAGCATTAGATATATAGTACTAGGTACTACATACATCGTATATAATAATACCATAATTAAATACATTTCCTCAAAATATTTTGGCACTATTCATATACTTTTGCAGTGTAAGGAATGTCAGAAAAAATCTGCCATGTTTGCCATAAAATCACATCATGTATTTAGCCTGGAGATACACATGACAGAGTAAAGGAACTTTCCACTACATGGAACATAGCATGCATGTTCATTAGATCTGAATTGGACCTCTTTTAGAGTAAGCAGTACTGCAAGTTGGTCACAGAAATGTTCAAGCAGCAGCTTTTGCCATGACGTGGAAAGTCTGACAAATCCAAACTTATTTTTGTAACAGTTAGGTTATTTCACAATATGTTAAGAGCATTATGACATCTCTTGGGTACTTCACACAGTCAACAGATGTAATTTTCTTTCCCACAAATAACTTGTTTTTTTCTCTCTCTCTTCCCCCCCACCCCCCTTTTCCAGATTATACATTTCAAAGCTCACAGTGCTAGTCAACCCAGCCACTCCTGGGAGCAGCTCAGAAACATTACCCAATTTGTCCATCCATTAATTTATATGTTACATCCAAAGAAATGTAAATATTTTCTTTCTGATTATTTTCCTTCCCTAAAATTATTAAGTCCATTACTTATGGCAGCAGTAGTAAGCATTTTCTCCCAGGAACAATTCTAAGGTCTGGAATTCGTTTTTGCCTACTTCTGACATCATATTTGACATTTTCATACTTTGGGATCATGCTTAGTTTTCATGACAAATTACATCTTTAGACATAGAATGATGACGGCTTCATCTCACTTTTGGCTACAATTAATTTTTTTTGTAATTATAAAATATCAAAGGATTTTAATTGTGATTTATAAAAACCACTGATCAGTAATTCAAAACTTCATCCTTATAATGCACTAGTAAGAATTTTTGCAAGACAAGAGAATGGAGAAAACAAAAGCTAACAAATAGGCCTGATCTTTTTGTTTATGATGATGATAATTACTACAACATAGCCCTTTTCAGAATTTTGCAGAAAGGGTGAAAGGTTATCTGGATTTTTATTTAAGACACTCTCTTTTCAGGATTTAAGCTATTCTCCCCAATTTATTTTAGTTGACTAGATGTATTTTTTTTATTAATCCAAATGAGAAATCATTTCTTCCCCTTTAGAACTATTTTCAAGAATTATTTCAGTTTCTCTTCTAAAAGCATGAAGAGATTTTTGTGAACAGTAAGCAAATACAGAAGAGGAACACTGAAAATTTCTTTGCCTAACAAATTAAAAGCCAGATCATACAAAAATAGAACCTCCTACACAAACATACTTTAAATACATTTCTTAGAAGATAGCCAGTAAAACAGTCATTATACATGTGAAAAACTTCATGTCTCAAACAGTGAAAGCATTCTCTCTGTATGTACCACATTTGTTACCAATATCAGAAAAAAGTTTTCCTTCTCCTTATTTAGGCAAAGTATCTTATACTAATTTTCCAGATTGATCCTCCCCTTTGATGTTAAAGAGAGGGAATACTTCATGATAAAGCATCTAGTAATACCAGTAGTAATAATCTCTAACAGTTGGCTGCAACCATATAAGCACGGACCGTGCAGTATCAAACAATCATAAAAAGCTAACTGTTTAAGCACCTTGAAGTTGCCCTCACAAGTTTCCTTAAGCATTGGAGAAAAGCTAGTTGGAAAACAATTTCAAAGCACTGCCCTGAACAGGAGAGAAATAAAGGAAGACACTCCTCAGCAGTTAGCAGCACCAACAGCAGTGAAGGTGTCTGGCAGTGGCAATACTGAATGTACTGTTAGTATACAGATTACAACAAAGGCAGATACGACAAAATTAATATTACATCCTCCTGCAGTCAACAGCCATACATAAAGATCCAGTTCTGCACTCAGGCAGTACAATAAAAACTGAATTTCAGAACATACTGTACAATTCCTTATGCTTTAGATGACTGCAATAAAGAAATGCATCTTAAAGCAGCTGGATCACCTTCTGTTTCTCATACTTCCTTATCTGGTACTCCTCCTGAGGTATATCCAAAAAAACCCACAGACTCTGACATCCAGGTTTTCTGCTATTTGGCTAAGCAATCCACTAAACAAAACTATTCTTTGGATCATACCTCAGAGCTCTATAACCAATTCCACTAATTCAACTGCAAGATGAACAGTAAATATGCTTCCAGAAACATCTGCCTAGTTCTTTTTAGGCTAAAACATTACTCCACTTGAGTTTAACAAGACTATGAAAAAGGCTTTGTGTGAGTTAAGGTGTGGTTTTTTTCCCATTCTACTAATATGCCTACATCAGAAAACACCCTAAATTAAGGGAGGGCTCAAGATGAGACTTCTCAACCACTTTTGAAGTCACTAACCTAAAATTAAGTCTAACAAAAGCTGTTTCAACTGTGAGCCTTTACAGTGTCTAGCTTAGCAGATAAGACCAAACAGGATACACACAAAACACGCAACTCTATCAAACTTCTGACTGATTTAATGCTGATAATAGAAACTGAGACATATCTCAGTCAAACAAAACTAATGGCCACTTACCTTTACTCTCTTAATTTCCCTACTAACAGCCATCCTCATGTGAATGCTCTGAATAAAAATTATTATTGTGAAGCAATCAGACACTATCATGATCTGTTTTTACAGATGCCACATTAGAAATTAATAGCTTAATATTCAGGAATGGATAAAGCCAACAGGCAGAAAAAAGTTTTGAGATTACACAGTGCAAAAGTAAAACAAACAACACTAAAGGATTCTGAATTTATTTAGAAACATTTGGGCTATGTAAATACCTTGCAATGATAATATCTAATGCTGAACATGATGTAAATGAAAATTGTATTCAAGTGCATATATGCAAAAGGGGTCCTGAGGTATCAAGTCACACAGATCCCCAGAATAAAAGTAACTGTCTCCTTTCCTGAAAGAAGTGGGACACATTTCCAATCTTTTGTAACAAATTGTACAGCCAACTAAAGGAGCAAGCCTTATTTTTCTGAAATTTCAAACACTTTGTGTCCTAGCTTTACTAGTTCTAATACTTTTTATAATTCAAGTTGTACTGACACAGTCTTTCATTGAAGTAAAGAGTAACAGCAGACTTTGCAGGACTCTATTTGTGAAAACAGAAATAGAATAGAGTATTTCAACTACATTACAGCTTAGACTGTAGTTAACAAAAAAAAACACCTCACACTAAAGTCGAAATAATTTACTGCCGTTGTTTTGAATCTCAGCTGAATGTTTTGATCTTAAGACCACCTCTTTTCTTAAACTCAGTCACAAGCTTGTATAAATACTAATCCTGAAATTTTGTCCTTCCTTTAGAAACAGATAATAACCAAGAAAAAGTTCTGTCTTCTCCAGTTTCAATATTAGTGCCTTTAATATTTTGATATATTTAGTATAATCTTAAAGAAGGCCTGACAAGGTGACCACCATATTTGAGTTCCAACTTCTAAGTCTTGCTCTTTCATTTAGTGCTTGTGCTTCAACCATGGATGTAACTCGCATTCTTCAAGTGACAGTCCAACTCTGGGTTAAAAACAATCTTTGTTTTAATTGAATGATGGTTTTGTTTGATTCACCGAAAATAATATATTAATATATTTACAGAAACTGACTACTGACAAGAACAGAAGCAATGGGCACAAACTGAAACACAGAAGGTTCCCTCTGAACATCAGAAAACTCTTCTCTCCTGTGAGGGTGGCTACGCACTGGCACAGATTGCCATCCTGGAGACATTCAAAAGCCATTTGAAAATGGAGCTGGGCAACTGTCTGTAGGCAGCCCTGCTTGAGCAGGAGGTGGGACCAGATGACCTCCAGAGGTTCCCCCCAACCTCAACTATTCTGTTATTCTACAATTCCATAATCCTTTTAAATTTTCTTGATTCAACAGGAATTTTAATTATGTAAGGAATCATATGACTTATTAATACTAGGAATAAATGCATGATTGGTAGTACCACACTGACAGCAAACTAAGAAAAAAAAAAATCATGCAATACCAAAAGTTCATCCTTAATTTTACAAGATACAAATATCTCTTGGCATTTTAGGTGATCATGTAAAGATCTCAGGTTACTGCTACTCAAAAATATACATAAAAATTTAAATTTAAAAAAAATTAAGAGCAGAAGAAGAGTATAGAAGAATACCAGAGCAAAGAGCATGTAGCAACTTTGAACCAATGTTTGTGTACAGAAACATAATTATACCCAAGAGCCTCACTTCACTTTGTCAGTTACTATTGTAAACTTAACCACATTCCTGAGAAGTCTCAATTTAATAGCTTAGTCTTTATCTGCATGTGTCATATGTTGGGTATCGCAATTACCAAAAATCCTTACTTGCTTTAAACACTAGATTTAGCAAAATACGTCCTTAACTTTAAAAGTAAAACAGAAGCATCCATTTTGGAAGTGACTGACTGTATTCATAAAGATTCAACTGGTTGTGTGCCTGATGCCTAGAACAATATGCTAGCAAGGCAAAGACATAAAGATCCTGACTGGATAATACTCAGGATACAGTCATAGAATTCCAGTAACACTTCCTCATAGACACAGACAAAAACTAATTAGCTTTACAGACACAGCTGCTCTAGAAATGAAAGAAGTGAAAGGTTAAACTTTCACAGCTTATAAAGTTTTATACTACAGCTGGCAGGGGTAAAAAATTCACCTAGAAGTCTTGGAAATGTGTTTTTACTAATTTAAACTTAATCATTTCTTTAAAGAGAGTTAGAAACATAGAAACCTTCCCCTCTGTGAAAGACTTCTGTAATGCAATAGCACCCTGAATACCTTGCCATACACTGCAGTCCATTGACATTTGTCTTGCTGGTCTGCTGCTGGAGAGGAAGCTTTGTGGAGGGGCTCCTGCTCGGCACATACTCAGTAACAGCTAATAAGGGGCTTCCCCTGTCAAGGCAAGATTTAATCAACAGCATTTGAAAGGCAGTTCAGAATGCTGTGCTAGCAGAACTCATCCAAACATCTCACAGGGGGGAAGCAGACCATGACAAATATTTCTTTTTACTGGCACTATACATAGAGCTGAACAGCTGTTACAGCGAAGTACAGACCTGCCTACTATTTTCAGCAGAAACAGGAGGACAGTCATTCTTTGAGCTGTATGACCACTCTGATGGCAGAAGCTGTTGAACTGCCTTGCTCTGTGCTGCTGTTTGGCCTAACTTTGGAGTCCACAAAGCAGACTTTCCAGTTTCATGAAAGCTGGCCTTCTCTCGAGGCTGAAAGGCGTAACTGTTATGGAGTCTATGAACTGACTACATGCTTTTCAAAGCCCAGAACACTAATGCCATCAAAGTGCAATCAACAGTGAAAATGCATAAACATGAATTTAAGGAAAACACTTCTGGAGAAGATGTTGGAGAGGATGTTAGGATGGCATACAAAACCACCTCAGGGAGGGACACATACAGTCTTTCTGCAGCTGCAGATGCTGAACCAGCCCTTCAGTGGGGCTCCCACTCTCACAGCCTCTCGCTCCAGCAAGAGTGGGGATGGTGATGACAGATGCAGATGACTCCTCAGCGTTTTAATTTACCTCATGTTTTAAGGCAGGCATACCGTCGCAGGATGCTTACGAGACTAGTCCGCTTGCTGCGGCCTATGTGGAAAACCCTTTCAGAAGACTGCCCTTCAGATAATCATGGTGATTACTCATATAGTTCAGACAGCAACCAAAGTCAGTGAAGGAGCTACTGATTCAAAAAACAAAAGTGTTCTAGGAGGTGCAATGGCAATAAAATCATCTATTTACTGAACCACGAGAAATTTTCAAGAAAGAGATAGCTGTATTAAAAGAACCACTAAAAGTTCAAAGTCATTCAGATGTGCTAACATCTGAAGCCTCCAAAGTGTGAAACAAGAACATCCTACTGCTAGAGGAGTTATGTTTCATCACAAGGCCTTAAAAAATTATTTCGCCTGACAGAACAGCTTACTTTGAGTACCATAAATGTAACATTTACAGTAAAAACCAGAATATAATACTATGACAAGAAGGAATATCGACACATTTTTAAAGAAAATTTAATTCAATACCAGCTACAGATTGGGAGTCATTATTATTCAAAATAATAGAGCTTTTCATCGTCAGAAGGTACACAATGTGATTCTGAACTTATATTCTATGGAAATTAAACAAAATAAACAGAACACTTATATTTGAGATTTTATCTATTTATCTTCAAAGGCTAATATTCTCTGGATTTGTTTTCTTTTTTTAACAAAAACCTTAAACTAAAATGCTTTATTCCTACATAGACTCAGAAAACCTTCATACATGTTGACTCCAGGCAATTTTTAAGGAGGTCTAGAAGCACTGTATTCATTTTTACAACACCCAATACCAAATATCTAATGAAGAATGGGATTTAAAGTTACAAATTCTCATCTGGAAAACACTTAGTTCTTGCCACACGTGTATTTTTTGTCCAAAGAGCAGTTTATCCATTTGCTTTAAAATTCTAAATGTGGTAACATAAATTTGACAGACAATTACACATGTGCACACACAACCCCCACCATGAGCAAGCACGTTAATACAGTGTATGCACAGAGACTTCAACTCAACACGTATATGACAACTGTCCATGCACAAATAGCAGAAGTGCACACTTGCTTCATAACACGATCTCTAGATGTTGGACAGAAATTAAGAACATCTTGTAGCAAATACAAACAGAAAGTCCAGAGAGAACTAAAACCACAAGGAATTACAATACCTGCCAGATTAATAAAGATCATGTAATAAGACATAGTGGAAGAGAAATATCTCAGAAATTTACATCCAGATGTGCTTGCCTAAATTTAAAACCATCTTTTCAGTATTTTACTAATATACCTCTTACTAACAAACTTGTAAAGGTAAATTGCATCACTGAGACTACGATCTCACTATTTGTAACCTAGTGGATTGTAACCACTTCTTAAATCAGCAGGCATAAAACTAGTCTTCACTAATCACCTTTCATTGCTGAAGGTTTGTGTAATTCCCTTCAGAACACAACGTGACAAACTAGATTCCTGGGAGTCTAGCAAAACAGGATTGGTGAAAATCATCTTTTCAGTTATTTCAAATCAGTAGAAGTACACATGAGCTTAAGACTTGAATTGATTAAAGACTTCTCAAGAAAATAAGCATGTCTTACCTATTAGAATACATCCTGAGCTTTAAAAACATCAGTCTTTCACTGTATTATATTTATAGTCTAGCAAATTTATATTCTGCTCTTCCAAGCATAACTAAATTCTGCAGCTTAAAAATCTGCATGGCTGATGAGTTTTGAAGTACAGCCTTATAAGGGCCACATTCACCTTCAACACGAACAGACCACTTACGCTGAAGGACTTCAGGGCAGTATTATTACATAATCTAAATTTTATTAACAATGCTCTCTCTCAAAGCACATCTAGACCACAGGTTGCTTCCATGATTATTCCCTATTCAAACTACAGGTGAGAGAGCCATGTTGCTGTATCTCCAAGACCTTGTTCTGTACCCATGTTACAGCTGAAAAAAAGAAAAAAAAAAAAAAAGAAAGAAAATTATATTCTTTGTTTTTATCTATTTATAGCATTTTGATAAGGCTTTGGTCTTCCATCTACTATCAGTTTCCTTGCAGCTCAGCTGCACACAGCTTTCTGTATAAAATACACATATAAATTAGCAGACAAAAATCAAGTAACCTGGTATCCTGCTGGCTACCTTCTTGCCTCCAAAACGGAATTATGTTAGCTCAACAACTTTTACAGCTTAAAGACCTAATAGAAGTCATGCTGCCTGAGTAACTTGCTCATCACCAAGGAACATTTTTTCAGTTTATCTTCTACACTTAGTTTCCTCTGTCCCAACATCACTCATTTCTTGTGATATTACCCAAATTAAAGGTTGCTGGGAGGTCTCCTCCCCAGTCATTTGAAACTGAAGCCTAAATTTTCCTGTGTGGTTAGGTGAGCATTACCCAGTTTGAGTTTTCAGTGCTATCATCCAGCTGCTGTCTGTTAAACACAGACAGTCAATAATTGTTCAATGAAGGCAGCATCAGATCTTCTCCCACACCCAAACTCCATGCTGGGGGGGGGGGGGGGGGGGGGGGGGGGGGGGGGGGGGGAGGGGGCGGGGGGGG
>WTSP01018418.1:0-15007 GCA_025331215.1 Actenoides lindsayi | reverse complement strand
ATTAATTTCATTTTCATTAAAGCTGTTCTAGTTTCCTTTTCTAATCTCTAAGTCTCTCTCCCTTATTCCTTTCCTCTCCCCCTTTGGGGAGGGAGGGGGGGTTAACAGAGAGCGTCTGTTATAAGTCTAAGGGACTGCCCTGACACTAAACCGTGACAACAACTAAAACCTGAAACATTTTCAGGCTCTATTTGTTGCATTTTATCTTCCTTAAACATGAATGACATTTATAGAGCATTAAGTACAACTTACACATGTCTACTCAAGTATAGTAACAGAAGACTTAGCCACCATATTTGCTGAAACTCACAACTTTTGAGTTTAATTAAATTGTTACTTTTCCTTCTGACAAATATAAATGATGTTCAAAACTAAGAACAGTACACAGGCAGTTTGATATTAAACCCTAAATAATCTAGTAATAGGATAATTTCATTTTTTAAAGTTATGTAATGACTAATCCTTTGTTTAAAACGTTGACATAAAAAAAAAATCTGAAGGTGTTTCTCTTCACCTTTATACACTCTCCCACTAGAGAGGAGTTAGAATTAGAGGCTTTGATATACACCTGTAAGGTCTCACCAATTAACAACCAAATACTCCTAGCTACAAGAGGTTTTATTACTGACCCTGCATTTCATAGTTCCCATGACAGGCACTCATGACTCAGAATCAACCCTGAGGTGAGTTCACAGAATATTCTGTTGGCTAAGGACCATTTTCCATTGGAACAGTTTGAACACAGATTCTACTCACTTTGTCTGTCTTCCATTAATGCTTTGTGACTTGTTACAAGAGGCAATTTTTTTTTCTCATGCAGGCACTTTTCAAACAGTACATTGTTACCCGAGTTTACGAGTGATAACTAACAAATGAACTTGTCTTAAAAAGGCCACAGTATTTCTGATACAGAACTAACAAATGTGTTTGCAGGGTTTTCTTCAGGACAAATAGAGAAGTAAGCAAAAGCCTTTAAGATATCACTAAGGCCTGGCACACATAAAAAACTCCAACAAATTAAGCGTACTAAAATGTTAATTTATTCTTAGTGTAAGCAAAATGACTTTTTTTCTATTATCTGTTGAGTAATTTGTTCAAAGAACTGAAACATGCATGCTAGAAAACCTGTGATGCTTTCCTAGTGAATTATTTTATATAAAAAAAAAGTGAACACTGGGCCCCAGATACAGCTAATCAGGTTCAGCAAGAGACACTTATTTTTCTCACTTATAAATAGGCCCATGTATTCTTTTCTTTCTACCACCAGTACCCAAGGGTCTAACCTAATCCTTCAATATGCCAACTACTTTCTGAGATTCAGAATCTAGATATGCTCCACTCTGTCATACCAATTTAAACAGATATCATGTAATACTTGAGGTTTGAGCTCAAGCGAAGAAGAGAGAGCAATTAATCAGGAGCTGGTAGCACTTCCATAGCTTATTATTCATTATTCCTCCCTATCAAGGGATGTATTTACATTATGCAAGGTAGATGCAAAAGTGGGGCTAATATTTAAAGTAACATATGGTTGTGGATTTTATTTATACACAAATTAAATTTATCTCAATTACTATGTAACCATTGATTATAATCTTTCATCACAAATATTTGGCCCCAAAATATTTGGTTCTTCCATATCTGCTACTTTTGTGTTTCCCCTTCAGTTTATTGTGCAATATCACATTAGGAAGAAATAGTTAAATCTACCTTTACATCAGGCATACCAGAAAAACAATGAAGGCATAGTTATTATGATCAAATATTACTGAAATGAACACACATAATTATTTGTTCAATTTTCTTAGCTGTCAAGATCTTTGCAAGTATAAAGCCAATACATTCTTCAGTAGATATTTCACTTTGAACAATGTAAAGCATAGGGTAATAAACAGATTATGGTTAAGATTACAAAACAGGATACTCTATAATTCTGATGTGAAATCTGAGAAAACGATTGTGAAAACACAATGTTTTATCATACGGTAGAGGCAAATACAAAAATATTTCAGTAATAAATCCTTTGGTTCTATGATGGTTGCACTCAAAACAGAAAAAAATCAAAATGTATTAGTCATCTACATTACAAACAAGATACTGATGACAGTCATCTGGCTGCTTACTCAGGAAGCTTTATTCCTCATACAAGATCACTTACTGATTGTCCATTTGCGTTGTGTGTTAAGATGTGCTTATTTTCAGACAGTTTACTGTCGGTCCTTTCTGTGTGCTATTTCTCCTGTTTGTTTGGAGTTTTCTAATAGTTGCATTAATTGCACAGTCTTCTGTATAACTATATTCCTCAACTGGCTCTCAGAGAACATGCTGTTAAATCATTTGGAATTGCTCAATATAAAATACAAGAAAGCAACATGTCAACACATTAATCTTACCAGTAGGAAAACTGTCTTGTGCAGACAACAGAAAACTTACTTCTTAAACTAAAAATCCTTGTTCCTCCAATACCAATTAACAATATAAAAGCTTTGCTTCTCTCTTGAGCATGCACAGTATTATTGTAGAATCAAGACAGAGTTAACATGAGAATGTGCAGCCACTGGGAAAAAAGTGCCCAAGAATAGAAGGTATTCTGTATGCAACTTACTAAATACTTATACTCCTTTGTGCCATTTTTAAGATGACTCAAGTAAATTCACTTTATTAATATTGAAGCAAAGAACAGAATAAAAAGAAGAAAAACGTATTTATGTCAAATGATCACAAAATATTTTTAATTAAATGATTGAAGTCCTCTCTCTTTCTTGTATTTTACATTTCAATGAATAGAACTGAATAGTTCCATCCATTGCCTTCTTCATCAGTATCTCCTTCTGTCTCTCTTGTAATGAACTCATTCAAACTTCAACTGTGTTAATCAAAAAAATATAATTTCATCCTTTTTTCAGATTAGGGTTATTTCCTACTCTGTACAGGTTTGTGAAACGTTCTTTACTATAGGTTTAAATACATAGAAAGAACATCTTTTAGCCTGATTTTTGATCAAGCATTCTTTGGATAAAAAGATTATCACTACAGCATGTCTGTTTTTGTAAACTGGCTTTCCTTTACCTTCAAAGAGAGGCAAAAGAGCTACTACCAACTAAAAAGCAAGTGTACCGTTAAGTGATTATTCTCAACTTCCTTTTCATTTCTTTGTAGAATAAAAACAGATTTTTATTCTTTCATGTTTCTGATTTTTAAAGGAAATCAATGCCACAGAACATTAGGGAAAGGAAATAATTTATTTTTATAACTGAAATTAAAGCTAGATCTGCTTATATATTTGGATATATTTCATACACATGGACACTTTCTTCTAAAAGTTTTCTCTGTGTTTCTTGTATGGTAAGTAGCTGCTATCACAAAGGCTGGGGTTGAAGGCATCCTAAAACAAATACCTGATCACTGACTGTATCATACTTCTGCATCAAGAAGCAAAGACCAAATTTTCTAAAAATCAGACACATATTCAACAGTGAATGACGAAAGATCCCTTCAGGTGCATTACAGGAGCCTTCCTTTCCACATGGTAAATTCAGGAGTCAGTGCTGTCTTTTTCTTCAAGAAGATCCTGAAGTTACTATCTTGATTGATCAGCTGGGCTTTATCATACCTAAGAACATTGCTCTATTTACAGATGGCAACCATGACCTGCATCCACAAGCACAGCTGTTCCCTGTAGAGACCATGCAGATAAGTATGGTGAGGGGATGTGAGAAACTGAGCTGTTATAAAGCAGAAATAGTTACTAGTATCCTCACTGCCAAATCAAAGTATTTCCAGACCTCTCTGACCAAGAGTACAGAATTTTCCAAAAACCAGCTATTCTTCCCAGCTCATTTTTATCATCCTATATTGCCTTCTAAAGCCAAACACATCAAAACTCCACAGGACTGATTCCCCTAACTTTGTACGTTGAGAGCTTTCACACCTGAGCAAAGTAGGCATGAATGTTATGGCATCTTAATTTGGCAACATTATCATGAACACTCTTCACAGGTATAACTGATTATACAATGTGCAACACGGAAGAGATCAGACTGGGTACATCCCCTCACAATCAGCTGAACTCTGTTCAGTTACGACTGTCAACACCACATTACTTGTTACTTGTAAGAAAATATCTGAAAGAGAGTTAAGTTTGCACTAACAGAAAATGTTGCCTGGTTTTATAACAGAGTAGAAAGACAAATGAAGTGCAACTATTACCCCTCTCCTACCCAACTACATATGAATCAAAGATCTGAATCAATTATAAGAATTTACAAACCATTATTTTTTCATTTAGGATCTATCGTGGTTTTTAAATATTTGTCTTTCTCTGCAAGCTGAGTAAATAGTTGCCTCTAAGTTATTTTAGTACTAATACTTCCTTTTGTTTTAATTTGTTAACACCCTTCCCTAAGTAGTGAAGGTGATCAAAAACATCTAAAAATTTAAATAATGCCTTACAACAACTGCAGTCATACAGTCTGTTTGCATTTATGTGGAGAACAAGCTGTCATAACACTGCCCTACCATTTGTAACCTCCACATGTTCTCACCTGCCCTCTGCAACAGGAGTCTCTTTGTCTGAAAGATGTGTTTGTGTAACATTCCTTGTTTAATTTAGACTAGAACCAAAAATAGCAAATGGCTTTTCTCACCATAACATAAAACTTCAAAAAACTAATACATCTCATTGCATTTCCTTCTCCCATGCAACCGCATCCAACTGGTTTTTCACTCTTAGCCTCTGATAAAGAGGCTGCTTCTGAGGAAATCTACTGTAGGTAAGTTCCATTCCAAATTACCTTATTATAGGTTACACATTGAAAGAGAAGTGTCCTCTTTTTTCTAGGGTCAACACAGGAGTTCAAGCAATGAGTCAACACTCCAGAAGCTTTGCAAGCAGAGTAAGGCAACTTTTCCTAAAAAAAGAACTAGTGAAAGAACCTTCCAAAAATACAGGTAAATAATACGAGAGGAAAGGACAAGTATTAGATTCCTTTGCCTCAATTTAAGCAAGATCAGAGCATAACAGTAAATATATTTGATCTCTAAGATATGTTGGCATATCTTAAGTATACAGGTTTACAGATCATGTCAGACAACAGACTGATGGCATATATAGCCTAACTGTTCAGCTCAAAATTACTGAAAACCAAAACCCACATAATATGCTTGGAAAATGGAACAAATCACAGCATTCTAAGGAGCCAATAACTTTCACCACAAGATCACAACTTCAAATCCAATCCACTTTGGTGAAGGTTGTCATCCTTACTGACAGTTACTCAATTATCTATGTTATGTTAACCAACAGCTGGAAAAAAGAGCTGTGAATATCCTTTTTTTGAATCTGTACATTCTAGTTCTTAAACAAGAAAACCATCAGCCCACTACTAAACAAATATCAATCTTATCTTCCTCTTACACATCTGCAACGCCACTCAAAATGAAGTAACCAACTAATTTTGACTGAACCAAACAGCATTCAAGATATTATTTAAAAATAATCACTCTGATTTTATACTTTTCCTCTCGTTCTCATATAAAGGGCACAGAGCAGAAGATGTGCAATATTAAAAAGACAATTAACAAGTTCCACCTCAAGACATGCTCTTCCAGGAACACAATTTACAGCTAAGCTCAGGAAAGTTCACACTTGTCTTAGTACTAAGAAATGGTCAACCTAAGAGGCTTTTGGCTTGCCTTTTTTTAAGTTGCTTGACAGTCATTTTAGAAAGATGTTCAAAACCACTTAAATGATCACTTCTACATTTCCACTGTAACAACAAATAGTGTACACTTAGGTTAGTGCAGGCATATTTGGAAGCAAAGAAGCTAAAAATATTAAGGTTTTTTTTACTAATTTACCAAGAATTAACACGATTACATTGAAGCACTGCTGAGCAAACAGGTACCTAGTTATCAGGCTCAGCAAACAAGTGCACCTTCATTCAACTTTCAGCTATGACTGACATACAGATAGAATACCACCAGTAGCTGACAGGGTGCACTGAAGTCACAAAGATGTAGACTTTAACTTACAATGGCATGAGGCACGAACTGCTAAAAGAATGCTTATACTTTTTTCTTTGTTTAATCGTTCTGACATTCTAAGTGTATGTTGTTTGTATAGGAAACCCAACTAACAAATTTTAGCACAGGAGAAACATTTCTATTGTATACCTTTCCTCAAGATCCAAACTACATCATTCAGGCAAAAGAATATAGTTATCACCTTCTGAAAAACAAATTTAGAGAGCCTGAAGTAGTTATTGTGATTCAGTGCACTTCATTATTATGTTTTGCTTTAAAATCCCTCTGCCCCAATCACCTCACAAAAATGGCCCAAATAAATGACAGTAAATATGTTAACTGCACTTTCTTCAAAACCTGTTTGCTTCACAAAAGGCATCCTTATATCGCCACTGTTACCCTTATGCAGGAAATTATGTGGGTAATTGGAAAGAATAAAGAAACTCTAGCAACCAGATAGAGTTACTAAGACACTGTTTGAATGACTACATAGAACATACAGCTGTTTTTGAAAAAGTGACACTGAAACTGGCTTAAATTTATTGCTAACTATAAGCAAAACTGTAAATAAATTTGGATTTCCTACAACATAGGGAAGTTAAAAATAAAACCTGTTTACATAATGCAACCATTTACATCAAATGTCCCTTACCATAAAAAGGTTCTTATTTCCTTTGCCACACAATGACTTCTGCACATACAAGTGGGATATTAAAAAAGATCCTACAGGCTCAGTGCTGAATAATTCTTCCAGGGGCTCTGGTAAGAATGCATCTAGAGTGAAAACGTTCCTTTACATACTTACCAATTCAAACATAAAAAACATTCATCAAGATTCTTACTCATCACTAAAATACTTCAAACAGTGCATTTTTCTCCTTTTAGGCAAACTGCTCTAAGAATACTCAAAATTGGACAGTCTTTATGTACTTTAAAAAAAAAATTCCTTAGACTGTAAGCAAGCTTCAGAGACCCAGCATGAACAGGAGACTAGCACAGTATACCCAACTGCTATAAGCACTGCTAAATATCTGTAAGGAACCTATGCATAAGTCAAACGTAACAGCAGTGACATTTACAAGAACATAGGAATTTCACTGCTTCTACCAACACTTTCAACTGCTGTAAAACTATACTGCAACCCTACCTCTGAGCTCAGGTGCAGACAGAAGGGCAGGGATTCAATCCCTATTCACTTCCTCTCTACCTTCCCATTCCCCATTATCTCCTTTAAAAAGGGAAGGCTCTGGAAACAACATCCTATCTTCTATTTGAATAGCTTTCAAGATAGACTACACATGGCAGAGTCTAATTGCCACAACACTCCTGTACCTCTTCCCAAAACAAAACTAGAGATTTTTGCACAGAAGTTCTTCAAATACTATTTTTTAAATATTGGGTAATAAAAATCAAATACTAAAACCCTCCTCACTCACCAAGAGTACACATTAATCCCTATTATTAAAACTTAACCACTGCAAATCAGGAATCCATTAGGTTTCTGAGAAGGCTTCTCAATACCAAACTAGTATTATCATCATTTTATGTTAACATCACACTATCTCAAAAATGTGAATATTGTTTTGCTCCATTTCATCACCTGTGAAAGCTCTAAGTCAAAATCCATCATGACTCCCACAGTTTTAAGAACTGGGGTTGGGAGTTCAAGTTCAATTCAAGTAACAGTCTCTCTGCCAGAGAAAAAACTACATATTGTAAGGCCTTGTGAATAAGTAATTACAACAAAATGAACATTTTGGGAAGGAAATGCACTTGGTTTTAAAGGTCACAAAATGACAGATAAGAGCACACTGTGGAACAAATCCAGTAAATTACTGATTGACCTGCAGGGTCAATGAATTCAAACAATAAATATTTCTGCTCTTTAAATAATTTAAAATGTCAAAACACAATGGCTGCAGACAGTCAGTGTTAAGAATGCAGGCAGGCCAGACAATCTACTTCATATTTAAATATTTCACTTACCTGTCCTGTGACTGCTCCTCATACATTCTTTCTTTTCCTTCTTTGAAGAGTCTTATAGCCCGTTTAGATTTTTTCATGAGACTGTCAATGTAGATTTTAAAATATTCATTCTCACTGAGTTGTGCAAGTTTCTGGTTGTCATCATATTTGCTCAGTATAAGACGCAAATGTTGATAAGTGTCAGGTAAAATGTCAAGTATGTAAGGTGGGCTATTTTTGAGTTGAAGCTTTGGGTTTTGGCACAATCTTACCTATAAGCAAAAACAAGAGAATGTAAAAGACAAAAATTTGTTGGGGCAAAAACTGGTCTGATAACTTAATATTAATAGGTGTAAAGCACATTTCTCTAACCTCCAGGAACAAAGAGTTCAATTCTACTTCATTTATATTCCATGAAATCCCTACACATTCTCTAATGTCAATGGATGTAAAATTCGACTTAATACTGTCACATTCATAAAAAGCAACAAGCTCACTTACATAGTTTGGGGTTCTATAAGAAGTATATTATCAAAACACAGTATGCAACTAATGCCAAGAGCAGCTTTGTACAGATTTGTTTGCTGCAAGTGAACCTACCTATGGATATTTAATGTCTACTATTTATGGATATTTAAATGTCTACTAAGAAATGACCTTATAATTTACTTTGTCATCTGCTGGGTCTCTTCTCTCTATCCAACAATACAAACTCTTTGAACCTCTAGGAATTGAAAATTTGAGAGGTCTACACACGTGAAAATCGTCCAAATGATGACAGTGGTTCAAAAAGCTATTAGCTATGACGGATGGAAATTAAGTCACTCACAAAACAGGTATCAAATGAGCAAACAAAACATTATAAATTTAATGTCTTCCAGTTCATGGCTGTAATAAAAGATAACATCTTAATGGACTTGGAATCATCATGTTTCTAAATGGCACAAAAATTAATTGAATAATATATACTAAAAAGAATAAGCTTTAGATGAACACCTTTATTTGACTCTAGTCTTCACTGGAAAAGTTTCTGGAAGAAAATGATACTGCTTTTGTTTCCTGAATGTATACAAGGTTAGAATGGTTATCTCCTGGCTACATACATTCCCCCATAGTTTGTTCTGTAAAGTTCTGTTCTACAAAGCTGAAGAGATCAAAACTAACCAGTAGTTTTTGACAGCTACTGCGTTGAGCTATCCATGCTCAGCTAAAACACTGCAGAGGGACACGTTTAAGACTTGTCTGTGCAGCTGTACATATGCAAATACTTATGAAAAAATTAATTCCATGTGGTATAGAAGTTTTATAGGTATCATTTGGAGATCGCCACATTATATATTAGTGACTTTGACATTCTTCTGAGGTAACTAATGAGGCTGTAAAAACATCTGAATAATGCTGAAAGATTCCTATTCCTACTGATGCAGCAACTTCAAAAAACCTGCAGTCTTGAGCATTTCCCGGGGAGATGGGAGGGAGCAAGGGAACAAACAGTCACCCCTCTAACCCCAAAGTTGTACTGCTATTGCTGACCCCTCCTTCAATTTCTAGATCTACACCATGATAAAATTCACTTCCTTTAAGACTCTTGGTCACTAACAGGTCTTCACACACCACAAACACATAATTGGTTTTTTCCCCCTCTGAAACACATGCACAAACACGCAGCAGGCAATTAGATCTAGGTAATGGGGTCATAGTTAGAAAAGTAGAGATAGAAGAATGGACAAAAGACAAGCACTAATAAGTTATTATAAAGAAGTCTAGCACCACTGGAACAGTGCAAGCTGAAAAGTACTATACAAATGTTAGCAATGTTCAAAAACAGTACTTATAACATTTGCAATAGCTGTCATGTACTGATCCATTCTTAGTTCAGTAATTTCTATTATTTTTTCACCTACTAGACCAAGTAATGCATCCTGATGTACTGTAGAACAGAGTCCTTCCCACAGAGTAACTGACAATCTCAGTAGGAAACAGAAAGACAGCAGATGGATGCAGGCAAACACAAATACACAAGCATAACCACTCTTTAACATGTTGAACAGTGTTAAGCATTTCTAGATTTAAACAGCAAAGTTTCAAGGCAAGCTCGGAAAGAATTTAGTGGCTTATAAAGGAATTCCTCCTAAATTGAGGAAGAAGCTGAAAGAAAACAAAACAAAAGTAGTGAAGCATAAAGATGTTTGGTCATATCTTCATCAGTTGATGAAGCCTGGAACTGCAATCCATAACTGCAAAAGCGAGACAGCAAGAGACTTTGAAACTGAAAATAACTTGTTTAAATTTCACGTGATAAAGAGAAGGTTATCAGGATAAAGAAAAGGACAACGTAGTCCATATTTTGGGTTAGGAGATGCCTGGAGCAGTATTCTCCAAGAATAAAGGTTGGATGTGGTGGCATTCTTTCGAGGTCAGAAAAAGCAAAGCTGATATACAAAACAGCAAGACCTAGATGACAGATTTAGGTGAATGGATTGGTCTGAAAGACTCAGACAACTTTAAAAAGAACAGTTCAAGTACAGGAGTTACCTGAGTGAAGGCAGGATGATGGTGTCACACCAGAAGATCAAGAAAGGAACTAACAAGAGAGACTTACGAAGGAGATGGAGCATTTTATTTCAGTTATGCTGAAGTTAAGCAAACAGAATTTAAGGAAATTTAGAAACATGAGCAAAGAATTTTACACGTGTAGACAGATCTGAAAAATCATCCATGCAGAGACATACATGAATTACTTTTTGTAGAAGAGTTTCCAGAACTGGAATCCCAGAGACAGAAATTAAAGCCTTTATGAAAAACACGGACATTTTTTATCTGAACTTTGGTTCTCTGATTTCAGATTTAGTGAAAATTTGAAACAAGACTGACGTTCTTGCCAAAGCCAACTACAACTGACACAAATCAATATCAGTGATTAGGCATTAAAATTTTGTGCAGCAACAAGTACAAGGGGACAAAAAAAAAGATATCTAAGAGGAAAGTAATTACTCAGGGAAAAAAGACAGCAATTAGAGCAGACCACAAGCAGAGAAGGCTGCTATCATTTTGAATTGCTAATTTATCCTAACTTAAATCTCATGAACAAAGAATTAATTCTGTCTGTAGTCTATCTTTTCGATCAGATGAGCCAACAAGTGGAATGTAAGTGGTTTAATATACATTAGAGATACTAGTAAAAAAAATAAAAACAGGAAGAAGCAAATTGCTTATGCAGGATTATGTTTTTCAACAGTTTGTCCATCCAACTATACAAAAAACATCCAGTTATAAAGAAGAATTAGTTTCCCTTTCAGATGTTCTAGAAAGTCATCTTCTGTCCAGTATCATTACAAACATTCACACATACATCAAAACAGGATCCTGTGGTCATCATGGTTTACAAGCCTTCACCTTCAGCTGAATTTATAGAGATAAATAAGGCACACAACCTTCACCTTCAGAACTAGCCTTTAAGAAAGCCATTCAGACATTCCTTTACAGTACAATTCAATTCGTCTTGCACACTGTCATGGAAAAAAAATGCTAACAATTAGTTCAAGTCAGTGATCCACTGAAGTAGTACAAGGGTTTCTTGACTTTACAGAGTGCATGAGGTTTCAGCCCAAAGGAAGTAAGTTTACAAAGAGGTGGCTGGTAAACCATATGGTTTCCAGAATCAGGATGTCCTGATGCATACCACAGCAGTTCATAATTAAAAGTAAGCAATAAGAAATGACATCTGCTGACGCAAAAGATTTATCAATGCACCAGAAGTGGCGCGCATACCCTTCTTCAAAAGAAAACAGAACTCAAAACAAAACAAAAAAAGCCAACCAAAAATAAAGACCTCCGTATTGCAATTTACAAAGCAACCCCCACCAACACTTTAGGAGCGGACATGAATCATATCACTGTGTGATTTGTGTATTGTTATGACTGGAAGTAAGCATGTATATATTTAGCAAGCATTCATTCAAAAAAAAAAAAACAAAAAACAAAACAACAAGAAAAACCAACAGTCAGTCAGCAAGTTAGTAAGAAATGTGTCTCTCATTGAGATAAAGGGAGACAAAGCTAAGCTCATTTCACTACCTTGCTCAAGGAAAACCCAAGAATTTACTCCAGAACCACAAAAACAATAGGGTGCAGTTCTGGTTATGAAGAACTAAGGTTAATTATGCTAATCTACCAGAAACAGATTTTTAAACAGTTAACTCAGGAACTTTCAGACAAGTTTACTATAGTGCCTATCAAGGAAAAACCCAACCCCCAATTCCCTCCTCTCCTCCCCTCCCCAATAAATACAACTACTTACAACATTTTTTAAGATATTTGTCTTAAAATATAAGGCATTATTTCATAACATTGAGATAAGAGTAATTTAAGTCTAATGTATTTATACAACTTCTTACAGAAAAAAACGTATCTTCTGTTCACTTTTTAAGGTAAAAAATAAAGTTGAAAGCCCTGGAATTGTTGGGACAAAAAAAAATAATTGTTCAAGCAAAGTATAGCAGCCCTAACACAATCTATTTAAACACCTAATGCTAGTCAAAGACAATACAAGGAAAGTAACCTAGCTAAAACACTAAGTATCTAATGAGTAGGACATCCGATAAACACTGTTTTCTGCTGCAGTGAATGGACTAGAACAATCAAAGCACTAGTGCTTGCACAATTCCAAAACTACACCATTTCAAAACCATCTACTGAACAAGCATCTTCTGCCATGCAGTACAAAAAAGTCAACCTACCCTGAAACACCACAGACAGCATAAAGGTAGCTCTGTAGTAAGATACTACAATTCTCCAGAAAACCACAACACAAAATGCTGCCAAAGATGAATTCTGAAAAGCTTAATCAGGGAGGGGCTAATCAGGAAAACAGATGATATCTGAACATTTTGCTTCTTCATCATGTATTTCTTCTGACCAGAAGTTAACTGCAATATGTATTTTATTTTCCACATTAAGATGAAAGATAGGTTTTCTTTCTGAAAGTAACCTTCTCTTCAAAATACAAGCAGAGGTGACGGGTCACTGTTCTTTCTGGATGAGAATACAGCAGGCGCCTGTTCAACACCTACCACACTGCAACTGAGCCGTGTTCCCATACTGGAGGTATAAGCATGAACAGTGCTGATGCTACATACGCACAAGGACAGATGACTTTGAGGGTCATTTAAACTTTATTCTGATTAGAAAAAGAGAAGTTTCCATTTCTCTGTTTAAATTGTTGTTCTTTTCCCATGGGGTGTGCAGGACATAAAACTTCCTGTCAACTTTGACCAAATAATACACTGAAGAATACTGTAGCTATGATTGATGACTGTCTTTAGTAGATCCTTTAAGAACAGTAGCGTTAGTTGACTTGAAAGGTTGCACATTAACATAACAATTACATAAAATGTTGCAAAAAATAACCAACACACAGGTAGTTTCAAGTACTGTGATCTGTATACTCCCTTGGATGGTGACAAATGTTAATTTAAAGAAAACCGCATTACTGAATTACAGAGGTAATACAGCTTTTACTCAGTAAGTCAATAGTATGAGCTTTGGAGACAAACTCCAATGTGCTCTTAGGTAATTATAAAATAGCAAATCAAACTGGCATTCACATTTATATAGTCAGAGTCAAACAACTGGCTGGGCCATGACAGAGCATCCAAACAGTTCAGATGATATTGTTAATCTTCACCATAGAAAATGTAATTATTTTCAGAACCAATACATAAAAGTGATTGAAAGTTGCTGAAATATTCCTGTTTTTAAAAAATCCAGGTCAGACTGTACCTCAATTTTATCAAGTTGAAACCACAATAGTAAAGTGTGCACAATAGTACAGCCAACTCTAAATTGCCCAAGTAGTAAATTAACTACTCCCACGTTTACATAATAGGCATTCTCTCCCAAAGTTGTTCTCAACATAACCTTTATCCTCTAATAATAATACACTGCTAGTTTCTAGGTTTTAAAATCATTAGGTTTAGAATCTCAGGGGAAAAAACAAAAAACAACACGTAATTTATGCATAATTCAAATGGTGACTTAAGAGTTAGTTAGAACAATATTTTTTTTTTATTTACAGGGTAAGAACTTTAAAAAATACACATCACATTTTAAAAACAGTAATTTGCTTGCAAGAAGGTCAGAAATAAATGGTCAAATTGTTCACGTAATGCTAAGACTGGAATGCAGGGCTAGCCTTCCAAGCTATAAAGGGTATATTACCCTTTGCAATGCAAAGGGATTACGCAAAATATTTTTGATTCTGGATGGTAAGCAGAAGGGAAACTGGACAGCGATGATAACAGCTAATGTCCCTTTAATAATACAGTTAGTATTGCAAATTCATATAAAAAAAGACATACCAGTAAACCTCAGAAAGTACAGATCTCAGTGGATGAACTATAAAAAGTAAGATGCAGATATAAGATATAGAGACAGATAACAATTCACATTCACTGATTAGTTACAACAAGATTTATTTTTTTTTTATTATCATTTCCTCCAAGTATGGTTCTTACAGTAACTTCTACAAAACAAAGCTCTGGCCAGGAGCACTATCCCAATGTTCTGTCCTGCTAAAGAACTCTTCCAAACCCCTTGATTTATTACTGTTTCTTTTTTTTTAAACTGGTAACAGAAGTTTAGAGAGAAAACACTTAAGCAGAATGCAACCTTCTGTCTACCCTAACAGCTGAAGCATCAACCCATGAAAAAACACACATTACCATGAAATCTGAACAATTCCGAAGTATGACATACAATCAATTCTACACAGACAAGTTTGCATGGTATCTAAGTAGCCAGAACTTTACATACACCACAAAACCACTCTCGTAGTATAGTTCTTACAGAGTAGGAATATTTGCAGTATTGGTTATTCCCTTATTGTGGAAGCAAATACATACAGAAAAATCTCATCTGCCAAAGAAGGAAGTTACAGAAAGCAATGAAAGAAAAGAAAAAAAGAAAAGAAAAGAAAAGAAAAGAAAAGAAAAGAAAAGAAAAGAAAAGAAAAGAAAAG
>WTSP01018417.1:0-94611 GCA_025331215.1 Actenoides lindsayi | reverse complement strand
TACAAGAAAGCTGGGGAGGGACTTTTTAGGCTGTCGGGCAGTGATAGGACTAGAGGGAATGGATTAAAACTAGAGATGGGTCTATGCAGGTTAGACATTAGGAAGAATTTCTTCCCCATGAGAGTGGTGAGACACTGGAACAGGTTGTCCAGAAAGGTGGTGGAAGCCCCATCCTTGAAAGTTTTTAAAATCAGGCTGGATGGGGCTCTGAGCAACCTGCTCTAGTGGGAGGTGTTCCTGCCCATGGCAGGGGAGTTGGAACTGGATGATCTTTAAGGTCCCTTCCAACCCTGACTATGATTTAGGAAAAAAAAAAATTCTCCCAGACTATAGCTGGTGGGAAAAATTATGAGGGTTTTTATGAAGATATTTTCAAAATTTCCTCCTGTTTTAATGAAATCTTTATTGCCAATGACATTTGAAAGTATCTATTTTCACACTGAGTGAAAATCATGTCTAACAAACAAACAAAAAACATTGTAATTGTTAGTATTTGTGAATACTGTTTTATTTGCCAAATCTAAGGCACAAGATATAGAGCAGCAAGTGTATCTTGTTTACATGTTACATAATTCTATGCTTTTTAAATTCTATTTTTAAATTGAAGAAGGTTAAAAAAAAATCCTTTGGAATTTTGGGCTGGCACAAACTTGATAACAATGAATTGCTATAACCTTACAATGTAAAATAAATATTCTTGCTGTTCTAGAGGTATATGTTTCAAGATTTATGTATCTTCACTCCAAGATTCATCCTGTATAAAACCTTGAATTTTGTTGGTGCATCTGCATGTTTTGCAGTGCATTCCTCATAAGCTTTCCACCTGTCAGTTTTAACTTATCAAATTCCACTTAGCAACACTGCTAAGAATCTTAAATGGTAGACTAGAAAGCTAGAAAATTTACTTTGTTGTGCAAGTGAAACTGTTAATTTCAAAGTCTGGAGGAAGTCTGACTCAGTTGTAATTTTTTCCCTGAAAATTTTGATCATCTTTTTTTTAATGAAAAGTAGATTGATTTTTGTTCAGTACATTTCAGTGCCCATAAATCCCTATTGTACATGAAGTATTACTTTGCAGAATGAATTAATGGTATAGATTTTCTCCTTTCACTTTTCTTATAGCTTATAAATATGCAAAAGTAAATTCCACCAAGGAAATTATGATAGTTTTATTAATAAATGCATTTTCTGAGAGTAATTTCAGGTAAAACACCATCTTCATTGGTTCACCTTGTAGATTTGCAAACCACAAAATAAAGTATCACCATACCTCACCTGAGCTTCCCTGTGGGGCACATCCACACTTTTACAACAGGGATCTGGGGAGGACAGGAGTGAGGGTTTGGGCTCAGGAAAAGCCATGCCGGTTTGATTCTGTTCTGATTTTCTAGTTACTTTGGGTTGAAGCCTTTTCTCTATCTCGGTGTGCTGAAGCACAACACAGAGGGCTTGTCCTATTTATGCACAATGTCTGATAGTTAGAAATTAACTGTGCTTGTAGTTACTTCATGGTGGGCTCATAAAAATTCCTTTTAACTCTGCATGGCCCTTCAGTATGCAGAAATTCTCCAGTACACCATCTGCTCAGGGCTTATGGACATCTGCAAGTTACTTCTCTGTGAAAAGGCTAGCTGAGAGCCGTGTGTCTTTAGCATCCATAACTAACCAAAACATTTCAAAGCTGACTACTGGTGAGAATGCAAAAGAGATTCTAGCACAAAATGAATGTGTGCTATGAAACAAAATACAGGAACATACTTCCAACTGTTTGCCTTCTGCTAAGCTTGTTTGTTGCTACTGAATTAATTCCAGAAACATGATCACCTCATTCTGCTAAAAGTATAATTCATGCATGGGGTGTGTTTTTAGAGCTTAAGATCATCTGAAAACATTTAGTTTTCTTAATGATCACCTGCTTTCCAAAAATCTTAATTGGTAATTTTTCTTCTGTGCAATCAAAATCCTATTATTGAAGATGCCGTCACTCAAAATTTCCTTCTTCCCTCTTGTGATGTGCATATTGGAAAATGAGTTCTCTGGCAAATGTGCTTGTGGAATTCACTAGGGTCAATTCTGTTCCAGATCTGATCCTCCTTTCACAGCTGGAAAGCATGAGAAACCTCTCTGAATATTCACTGCAAATTGTCTGAGTTGTTATCCAGTCTTCTGTTAGCAAAACTAGAATGTAACAACTATCAGGTGGATTTACATGCTGATAAATAACCTTCTCCTGAAATCATTGTTCTCTTAAGGAGAGTCACGTAATGCAGGACCAGAGCTGAGATGAAGATACCCTGACTATAAGGCACTGAAAGGCCACTGTTACACTTTCCTTTCTTTGAGCAGAGAGAACAGATCATTTGAGTTGTGTAATCTGTTGCTGTTGATAGCTGACCTAATTTCTGAGTGCAGAAATGACTTAGTAGCAATCCCATCTCTTTGATAAAGGCAGAGTAGAAGTGGTGTGTTACTGAATGGCCTCTGCCAAGAAGGTCAGCAAGTTCTTAAGGGAAAATGTTTGATGCTATTAAATGTACAAGGCTTCTGCCTATTGCTTATTGACGGATTCTAAAATGAAATTATTTTCTCTCAGGCTTGAAGGTCACTTCTGATACATGTCTTGGCACTAAACTCAGGTTCACTTCAAATTAAATGCCAAGAGCGGAAATGAAAAATTAAAAATGTTCATATGCTGCAATTACAAAACCCAAACAAATCAATAAAGGAAGCACATTTAATGAGACTCACAAATGTCAGATTACAACTTCAGGACACATCTACATCCATGTCTGAGTCAGACTTTATTCCGTGCATGCCCGTAATGCACAGCTGATAGAGAGGAACACTGAACCTCACTGACACCCTTTATCTATTTAAAATAATTGCTTCCAATGAATTGCAGGGGAAAGCAAAGTGGATTTGTAATTAGACATCTCCCTTGGTGGAAAGTCAGTCCATAGGCTTGGATGTCTTTTTATTTAGCACCCCCAATGCCATGTGGAGGTTAGTCTAATCCCCAAAAGTAAGACTCCTGTTGGTAAGACAGCTCTAGAGCAGCTTCAGCAGGGCTGAGCCCTGAGGTACAATTATCATGCCTGGTGTAATGTCATAACTCATTACTTTTCAGAAATGGAAATTTATAATGTAATACAGCAGGCATAAATACTTTTGGCATTTTATGGGGGGAGGGATTAGAACAATCTGAGAAGATAGGTACTTGGAGTGGCCTTTTTGGAAACATTGATGTAGTATCTGCTCATTAAGGCAGCAGCCAACTGCTGGACCTGGTTGATTGCATTGTTTTGTGTTTCTGGGAGGTATTTTTCTCTGATTCTACAAGCTGTAAAAGTAGACTCCATGCCATGATTGCACATTCCATTAGTGAAAAGGGAAACTTGTTATTACAGTATGGAAAGTAAAGTATAGGGTAGCACTTCTTGCTTTAACGTATTTGCGTACACTTACATAGTGTGTCTTGTAAAACCTTAAGTAATTTTCTCTCTGTGTGTATACCACTCACCCCTAAACATCCAGCTATTTTGCTAATAATAACACCTAAACTACATAATATATGAAATTTAATCATACTGTCTCCACTCTGGATTCAGGAAATCCAAGGAGACCTTTGGCAAACTATTGAATCTTGACTCTTTTGAAGATGGAGTCTCCATTTCCCCTGCTTCTGCAGCTCCATGTAGATGCTTGTTGCATGCGGCAGTAAGGGGCATAGGACAGACAGCCTGAGGGACTGGGTCAGCCATAATCCAGCGCATGTCACCCAGTTGCAGAGTCTGTAGGGTCTGTACACAACCTTTCTGCCCTTTGTGCTCCTCCAGTAGTTTTTCTAGCAAGGAGCATTTGGAGCTGCAGTGTATGGTATTCATGGATCAGCTCTCCTTCCTTTCAAGTGAGACTGGTGACTTGGAGAGCCCTTATCAAAAGTGATAATGCATTCTGGAAGATGGTTGAAGAAATCCTTGCTATGCATAATACATGTTTCTCCCCAAGGACGAAGCTGAAAGTAGTTTTTATAAGATGCTAATGGTGGAGATGAGATGGAAATTCCCACCTTGAATTCAGACCCACAATGCCATTTAGCAGTGAGTGGTCCCTGGAAGGCTGGAGTTTCCTGATGAATGCTATGTGGAGTGCTGCCAGGATGGGGTTTTGGGGCAGTACAGTTATAATGCAGTGTTTCAGCTACCTGTGTATCTGGATTCAATGCCCTCAGGATGTGAAACATTCCCAGAGCAACTGTGGTGTTTGGTGGTGCTGTTGGCATCTGGAGCCAACTATCAGGTGTGCAGGGGAGAGATGTCAATAGCTCTACATCTGTGCTCCTGCACCAAAAGCATGAAGTACATGTTCTACAGACCCTGGGGCTGGATCCCAGCTTCAGGTGACAGGGTTTGAGTGCTGGACTGAGGATATTGCACTAGAAAGGGCATAAATCAATACAGGAGCAAAGGAGACTGCAGGAAAGGATCATGAAGAAAATAAAGTACAGCCATAATGCCTATTCTCTTTATTGGCACTGGGAAGGCTGATATGTATGTAGGCCAACTGGGGTGGGTGTGTGTGTCGCACCAGCAGCCTAGGCTTGTGACAGGCCCTAGAGTCCATCATTTGAGACACAAATTTCAAATGAATGCAGCTTTAAGTGCACTAAAAATACTCTGACAAAGCTCTTGTTCTGGGGCTTTTTGACAAATGTGCTCGTGTTCAGTGGTGTGTCTCAGCAACACATAATGGTGTGCAGCAGCTGTAAGTGACTGACTCTGAGCTTTTCTCTGATTTACCAAAACCTGCCTGCCGATTAGGGGCAGAACCTGGAAAAGAATCCCTTCAAGGAAAGAATTTCAGTATAGGTGTATGTGTGTCCAAATACGTTCAGGACTACTTCATCACCTGTAAACCATACATAACAGGTTTGAATTTGTCTGCAACATGTTATATATAGTGGTTCTTAGGAGCATGGTTTGGGGGTAGACTTGGCAATGTTAGGTTCACAGTTGGACTCAATCTTAAAGGTCTTTTTCGACCTAAATGATTCTGCATAGAAAACAAAGAACCCCATGTACATTTGTTTTCTCAGTAAGAGAATTGTCCAGCACAGCTCTCTGATATCCTGATAAACCTATTTCCTCTTCTTCTAAAAAGCTTTATCAGTCTGCCGCTAGAGACAAGCACTAGCAGGTTGTTCAAAGCCCCATTCAGCCTGGTCTTGAAACCATCCAGTGTTAGGGCATCTACAACCTCCCTGGGCAACCTGTTCCAGTGTCTCACCACCCTCATAGTAAAGAACTTCCTAATTCTAATCTAAATCTATCCTCTTCCAGTTTAAAGCAAATACTCCTTGTCCTATTACTATAAGCCCTCATAAGCAGTCCCTCTCCAGCTTTCTTGTAGGCCCTCTTCAAGTACCAGAAGGCTGCAATAAGGTCACCCTAGAGCCTTCCCTTCTCCAGGCTGAACAGACCCAATTCCCTCAGCCTGTCCTTGTAGGAGAGGTATTCCAGCCCTCTGATCATCTTCGTTGTCCCTCTCTGGACCTGCTCCAATAGGTCCATGTCCTTCTTGTATTGGGGGCTCCAGAGCTGGACACAGTATTCCAGGTGGGGTCTCACAAGAGCAGAGGGGCAAAATTCCCTCCCTTGAACTGCTGTCCAGTTCTGTTGATGCAGCCTTGATGTTTGCCTTTCTGGGCTGCACTTGCACATTGTTGGCTCATGTTGAGCTTTTCATCAATCAGCACTCCTGATTCTCAGGACTGCTCTCAATCTACTTATTGCCCAGCCTGTATTTGTACTGGGGATTACCCTGCCCCAGGTGCAGGGCCTTGCTCTTGGCCTTGATGGAACTTCATGATGTTGGCATGGACCCATCTCTCAAGGTCCTTCTGGAATGCATCTCTTCCTTACAGCCTGTCAACCACACCACTCAGTTTGGTGTCAGCCACAAACTTGCTGACGGTGCTCTCAATCCCACTGTCCCTTTTTTGCTGTTAGGTATAAAATGTCCTTAATCTCCCTGTGCATATGGGGGTTTGAACAGGAGCAGATGTGTACTGAACTGCTGGAAAACCTTTGGCTGCAACACTTCAGTGTGAGACTGGCACAAAATGCATTAACTGTGGGACCATGTAACAGGTTAGCAGATGGCCATCACAGTAGTCTCTGGTATTATTCTGGGCTAGCAATCCTACCTGGCATGGATGCTGGTGTGGATGATGAAATGGAGACATGATGCCCTAGCATTTGATGGATGGGTGTGCAGCCATGTCACTGCATGGGTCCTACCAGCAGTGCTGCTAAAACAGCCTTTTTAGATTGTATTAACACAAATGACCACACAAACAAGCCTTCCTTGAGTGCGTGTTAAATAAGTACCAAAGTACAAAGTGATTAACAAAGCTCTTGGTTTCCCTATCCTGAGATCAGAAATAATCCTGACTGTAGCTATTTATGTGTCCTGCTCTTCAGTGTCGTTTCTCCAGGGGCAGAGCCCCTCATCTTCCTCCCTTGTCCCTGGCTGAGTTGCCATTCTGCAGTCATGGGCTAGGGGGTAGGGGGAGCTGGCAATGTGGGCTCTGTTTCTGTTCCCTGGGTATATACAGTTCCACGGACCCTTCCCCTCCATTTTATACATAAAACATGGCACAGAAGACTTTGAAGACCAGCATGGAAGGGAAGGTGAGAGCCTGCAGGTCAACCGTGAAATGCTGCTTTTGCACTGCAGCAGGAAAGATCGTCAGATAGATGGAAAAATTTCCTAGTGGGCAGTGTAGTGATGTACTTGAGTATTCTGAGGAGGTGGTTAAGGACAGATGAGACATATCTCATAGGCAGAGATTCAGCTGATCCTGCCTGAGGCAAGAAAATGTATGAGCCAGACCTGCGAGGTGCCTTCCAGACCTGTTTTCTGTGAGTCTGCAAATCTGTCACTTAGACTCATGTGGCATTGCCCAGTGTGCTCTGACAGCCTGATGGCTTTCAGCCCTCACGGACTCCTGTGCTGTGCTCAACACCAGAGCATCTGAGACCTGAGTGCTATGTGGCATGCTCAGCCTGAGGGGTCTGCTCAGGTCAGAGATGCCTTGTAAAAGTCAATCCAGGAGGAATTTTTCATGCCAATAACATGTCCAAGACTGAGCAGCCTGGTAGCACCACATCCCTCAGCACAAGGGTAAATAACTGGCCTTGTAGAGCTTGTGCAGCAGTGCAAACTGTCATTTGTCAATCAGGGGATTGTCATTGCAGTGAGTTGCACAGGTACTGGCAGTCTCCAGCTCAGATCTCACCTAAAGGGCACGGGCAGGGGGACAGCACCTTTCTCATTCTACACCTGGAGAGCACCTGTGTAGGGCAAGAAGAGGACAATGTGCACAATGAGATGCAGCAGCTTGTTTTTGGAAAACCTGCAGGAGTTGTGGACTGGCTGCCATTCTTTATGCTCGGTCACCAGGATGACCAACTCTAGGAGTCAGCTTTTATCCTCAGAGTGATGTGCCACCTTGTGAATGGAAGAGCTGATTTATTTCCACATAAGTATATGACTTTATATGCCACAACATGTCAATAAGTGCTAATTAGACCAGCTCATGTGCAGTGGCTGACTGACAGTCTGACTCCAAGGCCCATTCCCTTCATATCTTACAAATCCTGTTCACGTTGCTGGGACTTCTAGTCAAGGCACTTGGCATGCTGTGGCAGCCCTATCAAAATGAAGATTTACTCCAAACTCTACTGTTGTTGCATGCAATTTGGAGTTTGTAATTCTCCTTTTATCACTCTAGGTTAGAAAACCTTTTTACTTGTCTTCATAACCACTATTGCAATAGAAATACAAATGTTCACCCTCTTTGCCATGGCGGAAAGAGAAGTTGTATTGGGTTATTGAGAAATGCTGTACATGTGGTTGTGCTGTAATAAAAGAAAATTACTCTTTCCAGGCTGCTTGGATCCAGGACTTTGATCCATCATTGTCATTCTGGAGAAAAGACCTGTGTGGAAACTTATATCTGGCTTAAGATAACTTCCAGTCAGACCCCTGGCTTGGGTCAGGAATGTTGTTTTGTTCTTTGCTCTTCTTCTAGTGTCTGTTTTTGTGGACTTTAAGGTGCAGATGTAATTTTTTTTTCTTGGTCATCAGTGTTGCCAGAAGTAAAATAGCTTTTGATGAAACTACTGATTTGAAGCAAGCATGCTAAAACCAAGGATAGGCTGTTGCTGGCACCTAGATTCAATTTTACCTCCTATGAAATACAGATTTCATAAAATGCTCCAGGACTTCTCTGAGCTGTTTCAATTTTCTTCAATCAGTTTTGAAAAAATATTTTACCCTCTTCAGCCAGACAATTTTCTTGACTTTTTGATTAGTTTCTTGACCTTTTGAACTGTTATATCCAAATTAGTCGAAACAGAACAAAACTACAATGCAGGAAATTTAGCTGCCTTACAGAACCAATGGGCAAAATTCACTTTGCAGTACAAATGTGGAGTGAATTTAGTGGCTTTATGACAAATCTGAACTGAAATCAAAAGTGTGTTGTTTATTTTGATGCCAAATTATATATAAACACTATAAAAATTCTGGAACTTCACTCTTTCTATACACAAATATTTACATGATGAATAGACTATATAACAGGCATACTGTGGCACTAAACTTCCAGGCATTTGTACTGGAACAACTCTGTAACATGCTGTTATTTTAAAAGATGCTGCCCTGTGTCTGTATCTCATTCTTTTTGTATGGCAAATTTGCCTTTTTTCTGGATACTTAAAAATGTGACCATAATGTATCTACAAGGCCACTGTAATGAAATGTGTAATTAATAACGCAGTATGCAATTTAAAGATGTGTTCAAACTGTAAGTGCTGAGATATTATATTTCAATGCTGCTTTCATTAAAGATATTACAAGTTAAAAATCAGGTATCTACCACTGAAAAGCTCTTGGCTACCCACGGGGAGAGGGGTTGTGAATTTTATTGTCCATCTATTTACTTTGCTGAAGATTCTGGGATTTTAAATCCTATTTCCCACCACAGTAGGGATGTTAGATCTTGTTTCCTGGCCCAAATCAGAGTGAAAGAGTGAGTTTATGCATACCAATGTGCCCTTGCTTCTACAGCTGAATATATTTCTTGATGGTTTGTCATGAAAATATTACAGAGTATGGCTTTTGCTCTCTGTTCCACAGGCAGGTGATGTGACAGAGTACCTAGGCAATATAGTGAATGGCATTTTTGTCAGTCCTTCAGATCCTCTGCCAGGAAACCCCTCGAAGGTGCAGAATGGTGTCCTGAGGGTGTCCTAAGTCTACCAGGCCATTAGCCCACCTTTATGGTCAGTGGTAGCCTAAGTGCCCCTGGTGTGTAAAGGTAGGATGCAGCTAGGGTCATGCATGTGAGTATTATATCATCAGCTCAGAATTATTGCACCTTCATTTATGGACCAGGTACTGCACCCATGTGGGGAAAATTGCAGTGAATGATGCTTTACCTGTGTTTGTGTTCCTTAAGTTCAGAGCAGGGCTTGCATTTCATCTCTCGTTGTCAGGGCAAATCAATGGGACTTGCTATGTAGAGCAGTGCAAAATTCCCAGAAATGCAAACCTAATTTATTTTGCCTTTTTGCCTGCGTATGGTGCAGGCATTGCAGAAAGGATCTGGTCATTTAAGTTATAGGTACCTGGAAGCCCCACTACAAGGTCTGCATCCACTGAGCTGATTTATAAATAAGCAAAAAAAAAATAGTGAACTAGGCAAAACAAGGGATAAGACAATAGAAGTTTCAGATTTTCCCTCAAAAGAGCAGTAATTTCTTGAAAATCTGAACTTTTAATTAAGTATATAAAACAATCACTCCTCCTTCTCTCTCTTTTAATAAAGTTTCTAGAGCAGAGCAAAGGTGTGAAGTTGGTCAGGCTTTCCTCAGAGGATTAAGGCAAATTATATAATTTTTATTTAAATCAATTAATCTTTCCAGATAGATTCTAAAACATGCCATCAATCTATTTGATTCCACAGGCATGGCATAATCCTTAACACACAACCGCCTTGCACAATAAACCAGGGAGATGCTCAGTTGCATTCAAGGGAAATAAATTTAATTATAAACACATCATAGAGCTGAACATTTCATGAATGTGGAATTCAATGTCTTGTCAGCCTTCCAGCCAAGAACACCATCAAACTTTTATAAGAAGCAGACTCTGTCCTGAATTTAAGTGTACTGGCAAGTACCTTCACCAGAGGAAAGCATAAAGACTATAGTTTGTTTTTTTAACGTTTTTAAACTTAAAGCTACTTTTGTCTTCAGTAGAACCATCCACAATGTTCAATAAAGCCAAGAGTGCAGTTATTAAAACTTGTCAGAAAAGGGAGAAATACAAAAATCTACCTGATCCAGACGGCCACAGCATCTCACTCAAAATACTGAGGGCAGTGGAGTGACTGGAGGGGTGGAGGAGTGGAACAAGTCACTCACAGCCCACGTTTGTGGCCAGAAATTCAGTCTCTTACTGTATTTAAAAACTGAGGGTTCCTTTTGGTACTGGGTTGTTACTCAGTGATCCTACCAAAGATCTTAAAGGTGGAGCTGATCTCACAGTGATTCCTGTGACTCGGGACAAAGAGTCACCCAGTGAGCCATGATCTGGTGTGTGAAGAGGGACAAGTACCCTGCTAAGAGGAGCATCAAGTTCTCCTGGGGGTGAAGAAGTGAAGCCTTGGGTGTCTACAGGAGGACTGGAGCTCCCCAGCTCTGATACAGGCCTTGCTGACCACCAGAGTCCTGTTAACACTAAGTACAGCATAGGGCATCTGAATTTAATAGAACATCAATAATTCTGTTTTATTCTTTTATTTACTTGTTACTATAACTCAGTGTGTTCTCCTCAGATGTACAGATGCCCAGTTCTTTCTGGATTCCTTTAAGAGGAATGATGTACAGGTATTTTCTGCATGATTTTTTTTTTATTTTAACCCCAGGTTATGCTAAATATTCCATAATTTATAATGGAATATTGCATAACAGATGTTTTAAAGGAATGTTATACTTTGGAAATTCTGTGAAAAAGGACAGAAAAAAATTTTTGAAATCCCTGAAACATCTCCTTCCAACGTTTTCTCACAGTGTTCAAGAGTTAAAAATAGTTTTAATTTTGAAATGTGAGTTTATTATACTTTAAAGAATTAACAAAATGAAGTGTCTTCATTGTTCCTTCAGTGGTAAATTGAGAGTCCAGGCAGCGAGCAGCAAAGGTGTGAGAGGCAGGGTGGCTCCAAGGCACTTATGGAGGCTGAGCAAAGGGGTTTAGTGTTCTCAAAAGAAGGCATCTCTATTAGTGTATTATATATCATAAATGTGTAATGGGGGAAAACTGCTCTGCTAATAGCATCATTTAGTTCAGAATAAATTTTTAATCTTCACTTTTTGCAGGCTTAATTATTAAAGCCAGTTTCACACTAGTTGGGGTGTCACACACTAGATTTGTCTCCTCCTGGGGAGACAAAACGTATTTATTTACATGGCAGTTTTCCAGTGACCTACCAGCTCTGACCTACCAATTTAGCTTCTTCCATCTTCCATGATTTGCACTTAGCTTGTTTTTAATGTTGCAACAATAAATAGGTTTTATTTATAACCAAACTAAAGTTGTGCTGGTCTCAAGGGCTTGCAGTGCCTGTGTGGAAAGTTTCAGTGTAAGTCTGCATTTTCTTTTCCTCAGTGGTTCCGCAGACTGTCTTGTGGTATTTTATCATCCACTGAGATTGAGAAATTCTGAGCTGAGGAATAAGAGATCAGACATTTTCCTTCTGCCAGGGAGATGCTCTGAAGCAGATGCTGGTGAAAAGGCACAGGTTGCTTAGCTGGGCTGGGAGGACTCAGCCCCAAGTCCTGGGGCAGTGTGGAGGCACTGGATCACCACTGATGGGCTGCTTCCTCCTGCACACAGGTGGGAAGGTGGCAGCTCCCCTGCATGGCATAAAATAACCCACCATGCCTACAGCACCGTTTCTGCCATAGCAACAGAGAAGAGCTATGAAACTACAGAAACAAGCAAGCACAGAAGCCCAGGCGCGAATCTCACGGGCAGAAAAGGCCATGTTTTCTCCGGTGTGTAATACCTGCTACATCACTTTCCTATGAAGCCTACCAAGCACTTTTTTTTTCCTTTTGCATTTTAATTTAGGTTGTGACTGCTTTTTCTAAGTGCCCTTTAAATATGCTTATAATGCAGAGGAGGAAATAGAGGTAATTAACTGTTCAACCCTCCATTGCAAACTTGGAACTAGAGGTTTTGCACGAACTAGAAAATCTCAGTTTAAGTCAGGGGAAAGTAGAGCCCAAGCAATGCTTTCTGGCTTTCCTTAATATGTAGCATTACTTGGGTACAGTTATTTCACCTGATATTTAATTATGTTTTCCCCACACTTGCCTGGGGTGGTGGCAGTGCAAGTACAGGAAAGCAAAAACCTGACTGCATGCACTGTCCACACCGTGGAGGAGAGATACCCGTGGTCATTGAGCTGCATCAGTAGCCATTGTTTTAGATGACATTTTTATCTGTGCAATATTTACATCTATCTCAGTTAACCCTTGCCAGGGGTTGTTAACCAACACCTTGCCAGCAAATTCCATTGCTTCCAATTTCTACCTTTGTGTTTACAGAATCACAGAATTTCCTAGATTGGAAAAAACCTTTAAAATAATGTAGTCCAGTCATTAACCTAACAAAGCAGGTGGGGATCCTCATCACTATATAAACCTGGTAGCTTCCAGGGAGAGTTAAGCTTTCACTGATGAAAAAGCAATATTGATGATCCTTTTTGCTAAAGGTTCTAGAAAAATTTTTGTTACTCAAATTTTAGGACTTTTTTTATTTAACAGAAACTATATACTATTAACGACAAATACAAGAATCTGGATACCATTAATGAAAAATAGGTGCCAAGTATTTCAATGATTGTTTGAAAGTGTTTTTATAAGCATCTCAATACAATGATTATTAAATCTATAGAAATATTTTCCCCAACTAATTTTGCTACCACTATTAACACAGAGCATTTTTCCAAACTCTAGGTGATGTCCTCACTGTTAGAAATGCATAAAGCTAAAGATAACATATTTTAAGGTAAAGATGTCACTGTTGCTTGTGATTAACCTCTTAGACTATAATCTGTTGATCTTGAAAACAGCAAGGAAGAGAAGGCAGGTCTTGTGATGGATGGCAAAATATTATCTGACAGTGCAGAAGCAAATGACCATGGCTCCTTGGGGACATGCATGTTGGAGGATAGCCCAGAAAGTGGGCACTGAGCATTGCTGCAGGCCACATTGTCCCATAGAAGAGTACAGTGTTGGGTTCCTCATGCACCCTCCAGTAACCTGTGGGGAGGAAAGCTGAGTTATCACAAGGGACTTCAATCTGGCAGACATATGGAGGTCTCAGACTGTCAGTGCTAAAACACCCTTGAAATATTTCATCATTACAGATAACAGTCTCCTAACTTATAAAGTGTTGCACTAAGCAAAACTTCTGATCCATCTTCTGATGGGGAAAGAGGAAAGGTACGTTTCTAAGAACTGAAAATGCGTGATTTGCTTCAGTATAACTAATTCTGGCTGGACTACACTGCCAAGAATATCATTGCTTGCCTTCGTGATGAAGGGCAATTTGGTAACAGCAGGTGCTTCAGTGTAGTGGACCAAGTACAGTAAGATTCTCTGGAAAATGAAGCTAGCTCAAACTGGGTGGGGGGAATAAATAAAAATGAAAAAGCAATGTTTTTTCTGGAGTGAGGAAAATGAACTCTGGGAACAATTTTCAGAAGAGTTGTAGTCAAGTCGTTATTACAATAAATTTTCCCAAATACAACCAGATTTTTCTCTCTGAAATCTATGCTCTAGTTCCCACAGCAATTGGACTCCTGGCAGGAATTAATGTAAGGCGGCGCTGTGGCCAGCCAAGGCACTGTGTCAGGAAGAATAATCACAGTGATACCCTCCAGCTTGGCAATTTCTGAATCTCTGAATTTATCCATCCCAGTGGGTATTTCACTCTTTTCTGCTCTTCCCTGTTTGCATTTAAAACAACGTATTTAGGCACAGTGATGCGACATGGCAAAAGCTGCTTTAAACAGAAATTACATTAAGGAGAAACAAGAGCTGCAAGAGAAGGGAGAACATTTTCTTGATGCTTCTTTGCACCCATGTGGTCCCTGAGAGGGCCTGTTCCCCTCTTGGTGCTGAGCTTATTTGGGGTGACATGTTCTGATTATGGTACTGTGTCTGTGGGTGGTAGGTGCCCCACAGCCCCGTGTTGTGCTGTGTAAGTGCAATCTGACAATGTCTAGGGGGCAAGTTGGCATCGTCCCCTATTTTTGGGCCACCCAGAGCCAAGGAAAATCCCTTCAGGCCCCAAGTTCAGCATCTGGGGTTATGTGTGCCTGGAGCAGGTATGGCACCCAGGATGGAGAAATCTGGCTTTAAGGCTTCATTTTCAAAGTAAATTCTCAGACTTATCTTATAGAGCTCAGGGCAGAAGTGCAGCTTTCCAGAACCTGGCACTTGTTTGGGGACAGTCTTTGGGGTGAGATTTCATCTTTATGTGTTTGAAGAGGTTGGAGGTCAGAGCAGATAATCAAGGTTATATTAGATCCAAGTAACAAATGTTCCAGCTTCAGTGGCATTGTATTTAGTTTCAGCAACAGAATTTTGACCCCTGATTTAGAGGCAAACGGGAGAGTTTTTGCCTTTAGCATCCATTTTGTTTTACTTGTCTAACACACCAAAGTCGGACTGTTAGGTATATTGTTATGTATTTGTTTGTGTTTTAATTATTGTTAACAATCCTGCCCTTTATGTCATGTAACATTACTTCTCCCATTCAGTTTGTTTCTGCTCTATTGGAGATAGCAGCATGCCAGTTAATGCCTCTACTGGTAATTACTGCTTTAAAAAGGATGAGAAGTCTGTCTTTCAGAGGGCTTCAAAGTACACAGGCAGACCTGATCACTTCAGCATGTGTTTAGCAGGAGAAAACCCAAGGAAAGAAATGTAAATGGAGAGAAAAGGAGAGAAAGTCATGAAGTTGGGGAATGGGCTTTCATGGAGTTGGAGAGAAAGATGAAAACAAAGGGGTTTCAAATGGTATCAGGCATAGACATGCATCTGGATGAAAGAGGTTGTGACTCAGCTCGTTCAAGAGGGGTAATACTTCCAAAATATTGACATAGCTCTGTGCAGATGGCAGTTTCTAATGACTTTAGTGCTGATAGAGTGATGAGGTGCCTGCTCTGTATCCTTTGAGGAGTTGGCAGGGGTGATGGTACACCCATTACGCTACTTCTGAGGTATCAAGACATTATTTTACTCTGCAACCTGGTAGGCAGGTTAGCCAGTGCAACTGGGCACCCAGTATGGCAGGAGGGAGAGGTAGATCCTCTGCCAAAGAGTAAGACTGATTTGATCCAGTTAGGTTAGATAAGCCACCTTGCGAAAGGTGTCAGACTGTACCTCTCAGGGCCCCAAGAAAGACCCCAAGAAAATCACAAACAGCTCTTCTGCAGTCAGAAGCAACAAAGCCCATGGTGTCATCAAATATTTGGTAACAGCCACTCCTAGAGACAGTCACATGAATGCACACTGAGTTATCTGCAAGAAGACTGCCTGGCCTGTCTGGATGGGGCGAAGGAGGGGTGTAAATGCACCTAAAAGGCTTCCCTCCATGCAAAGTCACCAGTAAACACTTGGTTTTTAGCAAGAGAGAAGTGCAATCTATTCACATTCTATTGCATTAAGTTAACATGACAGATTAACTCACAGCAATGGATCATTGCAGGGGGAGATGTCTGGAACAGCTTACTGGGAGCAAAGTCTTCTGAAAGTCTTGAAAAAGGACGTCCTTTGTCCAGTAAAAGGCCGTCCTTATACTTTTGGAGGTGGTAGGTGCTGGTTTACATCTCTTCTTTTGCCATGAGACTTCCAGAATGGAGCGTAGTGGAGGAGGATAATTCAACTATGCATGATGTCTTTAGATTAAAATTTCATGGGCAAAAAGGATCCCACTCAAAACTGGTCAAAGGATGGTCTTTTTCAGGACTTTCAGAGAACTGTGCTCTCAGTAAGCTGTTCCAGAATAGTCCCTATGCTTGATAAGTCCCTGAGTAGTCTGGAAAGAGGTGTGTGTAAAGGAAATTATGCTTCTGAGATGTAACCAAGCAGTACTGGTTTGGGGACAGGGTTTTGCACCGAGATGATTACCAGTGGTGCAGCAGGGATGGAGAATTGGCTGCAAAGCAGAGATTTGCCAGCTGATGGAGGCTATAATTAAGTCCAACACCTGCATATAGAGACTGCTGGAAGAGGCTTCCGAAAATATCTTCCAAAATAGTTTTCCGCACACACGAGAGCAGAGAGAACTCCCCTGTACTCCCTTTTGGATTAAGCCCTACTCTGAGCAGACCAGGGAGCACAGAGAGACTCGGGGAGCCCAAGCACCATCACTGGTGATTCAGCAACACCCTTGCATGGGGTGGTGTTGGGGTCCAGCCTCCTAGTCACCTTTTTTGCTCCACCTAAGCAATCATAGAGAGCAAGCAGCTCTGCTCTCATCCCATTGGGAAACAAAGGAGTGGAGAGTGCTGCTGTGATTATGGCCCTTCCCACTCTTACCGACCTCTGGAAATGGATCTTTATTAGCATTATTGTCAGTTATAATGAATTCATTTCCATTCCCATCACTAAAACAATTTTGATGCCTGGTAAGTCACATTGTTCTCACTTATATTCAGAGCTAATTGATTGCCAGTGCTTACTTTCTCAGGGAGCAGAAATAGCATTGTTTATTGCCAAGTAGAAGCTTTCTCCACCCTCAGCCCTGCTCTTTCTTGACCACAGCATGGTCTGTCCTCTCTTTTCCTAGTCAGTTAGGGGGAGACGAAGACACTGTGTCTCTATCTCAAGTGCGAGCTCCCTCTCTGCAGAGCCCCGAGGAGATGGTTGGAAGAGATGTGGGGAGATGACAATTTTTCTTTGCCAACACCAGGGTCCTCCAACTGCTGCCAGTCCCAGCTCAAAGCATACAGGAGGAGCAAAAATCCCTTCTGATTTGTAGGTGAGCATTAATTAGTCCATAGCAGATGCAGACACTTGCTTTTCTTTGCCTAGGAAGTCATCATGTCCAAATATGGAAAGAGGAAATTGAAGACAGGTCAGAGACATTGCCCTGGGCAGCCACCCTTGTGTCACAGAGGCACCCATGAAACAAACCACAGCCACTATCCAAATGGGGTTTTATTGCAACCAGAGTTGCCCAGCACTCCTTCTGGCCAAATACAAGTTTGGATGTCTGTTGGAAACTAACCAGTACACAACTAATTCCTAAATCCATAAAAAGATGGACCAAAATGTGACACATTCACTTATAAAGGGGGAAACCTCCCACACAAGAGTGCCCAAGATACATCTCACCCAAAAGGGGGTGGGGGTAGATGAGGCTCACTCAATCCATGAAGATTCACTCAATCCATGGAAGTGTCCTTGGACTACATGTCCGAGGGAAGGGTCTGACAGTAAGGCCCACTGCTCTGCCAAGAACCAACTCCTCTGGCTCTTAGGTGGGACCCCATTTAGACCCTAATCAAGGGTGCGCTGTAGTGATTCTAATCAGCTGAGGAGACAAGCCCAGAGAAGCCCAGACCCCGAGCTTGTTAACTAAGAGTCCAGACTGTGAGGTGCCTGTCAACCACCATGAGGTGCAGCTTAATGGCTGAGACATATATAGAATAAACAAATGCCTTTTTGCTTGTGCTCAATATAAGCAAGATAAGGCCTCAGTTTCCTCTTTCAGCTGAAAGGGTCAGAAAAGGCAGTGCCATGCTACAACCTCTTAAGGGAAAAGGCTGAAGTCATATAAGAGGCTTTCATATTTGTCAGACAAAATTTTCTTATTTTTGTGTCAAAGTGTAAGACAGAAATAAAAGGAGGGGCCTATTTCTTCTAAAATCTGAGGGATAATATGTTGAATTTTACATCTCTATAGCAACATACACATTGGTACTATATGCACAAGGAGCTGAAAAACAATTGTAGCAATCTAATATTAGAGAGCAAAAGTAAGGCAAAGCAGAGGAATCAAGCATGTAATTTGTTCATTGTTCATTCATCAGACTCCACATGAATATTTTTGTATCTCAGGCTTGGACTCAGGGGAGTTACATCATGCAATCATGACTTCTTTGAAAAGAGCTTTTTGCGTTAAAAAACAATGTCAACAACAGCATTCTTTTAACAGATAACAGCTGAAGCAAAGCAGTTTTATTTCCAGCAATAGAAATTGGTTAAGAGAATTAGTGGCTGTCTGATGCATCAAGCTGTGTGTGATAATGAGATGGGTTATGAATAGTGTCATTAATTCACATGTCCTTCTAACACATGCCACTCCAGTTAATGTACAAATCCCAGACCCATCAATGAAAAATAAACCGATCTCCTTATTAAAGTATCTAATAGAATGAAGCCTGGTTTGTATGTATGTGCTGTCTAGTGCTCCTGCTCAGGAATAATTACAGGGCAGCGTTTCTGCTCCTAAGCTAAGAGGCAGAAGTATTTCTGTCACCAGAAAATAATACTTTCCTCATGTCTTGTACTAACTTCTCCAAGTGTTGGTGTGTGTGTTATAGGGCAGCACATCTCCCTGTGCCCTGCAAGGAGCACCAGTGCTGGGACATTTCTGCAACCTCCAAAACCTCTGTCCGTCTCACAGTGTCCCTTGACATCTTGCTGCCAGGCCCCTATAGCTAAATACAAGTTCTTAATTCTCCTGCTTACTCCACCAGCAACAACTTTTCTGTCAGGGAAGGGTCACTGCTGATGGCAGCTGGCATTTGTCTCTGTCAAAGGCTCCGTTGGGTTCCTGGACTGCTGTACAGAGGCATTTCCTGAAGGCTGGCCCAATCCCTTGCAGGTTTCTCACTTGTGGAAAAGAAACGCGGTTTATGTGCAGCAGAGGTAATGTGTTTGCTGTTCCTGGGGCTATACAGAAAGGGCCCAACACCTGAGTGAGCATGATTGTTAGTGAACAGCCTTATACCAGATGGAAAGGCAGAAGAAACCATTCTATTTTTTTCTTTTTTCGTCATTTTTCTAATAAGCTTCTGGAGAAGTGACTGTACTCGTGGAAAATGCTGGGAGAGAGCAGTTACCTTCAATACTGTCTGGAGTTTCCAGTGAATGCATCTCTGGGATGTCAGTGCTGCAGACGTGTGTACAGCTGGCACAGCAACCAAAGGAAACCACTGTTGCAACCCACAAAGTGGTCTTTTGTTGTCAGTATCACACACAGCCTGAGTAGCATTTGCCCTGCTTCCATATTAAGAGAGAGAATGTGCTGGCAGTTTTCCACTGGTGGGCAAACTGCATCTCTGCAGTATTGTGGCTTTTGTGGGTGACATTTTGCATGGTGTTCATGTTCTCTTAGTCTCAGAGTTAGCACAATTTCTTTATCTCCAAAGATAGTGTTTAAATTGCCCATCTTGTTAATAAGTTAAACACCTGCTAATTATGGGCTTTCCTAAATAATCTAATAAGGATGCTTCTGCTTTGATGGGGGGAGTTTAACTGTACAAGTAATATTTATAATATATCTATAGAAACTGTGATTGTCAGGAATGCCTTGCCTGGAGTGTAAAGGTCTTTTTTGCCCTGTACAGCCTGATACAACTTCTTGATGGGAAAAGGAACTACTGGTTTAAACACAGGAACCATTGAGCCAGTTATCATTTCATGAAGGAATTCAGGGAATCTGGTTTAATCTCTCCTTTCCTACTCCTGATGCCTATCTCAGATGACAGATCTGTTCCCACTGCAACTGCACAGGACATGGTGCAACCCCTGGGGAGTGGGGATGATGCATCCCTGCTGGCCACCTATGTCATGGAGGTACAGCCTGATTTTGATTGTTTATTTGTTTGCTTGCTTGTTTATCAGTGACATTGCTGATTTTGACATTGTTAGGGTGGGTCTGTGTTGTAGCAGAACATAGAGCTGTGTCATAGAGGTCATCCTGCTCAGCCCTCTCTAGTGTAAAATAATCACAACAGCTAGAGCTACAGCAGAGCAGGAGACTTGAACTGTGTGTCCTTTTTGTGTGCTGGTTGAACTGCCGTGATTCAGCTGTGGCTTGGAAAACCTCATTTAGAATGAACTCTAATTATCCTGGCTGTAGTTAGAAATTGCTGTTTAGAATGCATGCACCTGGATATGAGCAATAGCATGATAAACATTAAGTGGGGTGAGCGCTGCCTCCAGCTCATCTACGTTTTAAGGGATTTCATTCCTCAAGGCATCTTCCTGGAGGTTAAGCCATGGATCCAGAACAACATGAAGCATATGCAAAGATTGAGGTTGCTGCTTTCTTTCCAGCGACTTTCTGGCACTGAGCTCTGCATCTCTCATGGTAGAGTCCATAGGCTGTTCCTGCAGCGTTGGCACAGTCAGCCTTAAACCCTCCTGCTCTAAGAGATCATTGCTTTAGAGCACAGTAACTACAAAATGTAACCCTGTGGTCATCAGGTCACTGAAACACATTAGCTTATGCAGAGACTGAAGGGTCAAGTGTGTATTGGAAAATCTCCCTGTCTGGGGTTTGTGACAGGGGGGGATTCTGCTCTGAGACTGCTTGCTAAGCCCAAATACCCCAAAACCACAATACTGACTTACAAATCATGAGATGTAGAAAGTAATATAGCTGGTGTTATTTCTTTTTTTTTTTTTTCCTTCTAGAATATAAGTCTTCACAGTGACCATATTCAAGTTTTATTGTCAGCCTTTCAGAGAAACAAAGAAAATGCTGAGATCCCCCTGTAATCACCTGCCTCCAGGAGCTGCAGGTCCACAGATGGTACCAGATATTAGAAAAGCTGGTGAAATCACAGGGGTTCAGAGTTGGTTTATCCAGCTGCAGAAAGTAACATGTTTGCTGTAGTGACAGGGAAGTGTTACTGGTGGTGTGCAATTCCTAGTGCACACATTCAAAAAGAGCAGCCAGAAATCCATGGCAAAAATGTGGAGAACAGGGATCCAAGTGGCCTTTTTTGGCATCTCTAGGACTAGAGGGTACTCAGGGCATATGGAGTGGAGAGGCTGTGATTTTAGCTTGAGTCAAAAGTCAGCCCAAGTGGCTCCTCTGAATCCAGCCCAAAGTTGCAAAAAGTCAATGTCTGTGAAACATCTACAGATGCCTCATTATGTAAAATTATTCCCTTTTGAATCTATGCTAAAATAATCTGGTTCTATAATACATTGCTGCTGGCTTAAAATCTTCATGCTGGTGGTTTCTTTTTTTGGTTTCTGCAACACTGGGATGAAGATAAACCTGTGCATCAGGCTGGGCACTAATACCAGAAGAATGTATTTAATTCCTGATTTGGCCTCAGCAGTTCCTTCGTGGCTTAGGTAAGGCATTAGTTTTTTTGGTGTTTATCGCCTGTCCTTGAAGATAGTGGACTTTGCTTTCATGACAGCTGTGGATTTGCCTTCATCCTTTGCTATGGCTGTGAGAGCAGCCAGTCCTGGACAGGGCATAAAACACATATAGACTTTTCTGGAAGAAATTAGAAGTGGCTCTATTATGTTGATAGATGTCACATATCAGCTGGCTTATAAATAGAACTTTAATGCTTAAAAAGGCAATAATCACCTTTATACTTGCTTAATAGCATCGTTTTAAAAGTAAATTACCGATATCATATATTACCTTCTTTCCCTACAGTAAGTGGTCCCTCCCTGCTGTATTTTATTGCGTATTGTAAACTCATTCAAGCAGTATAGTTTGCTTTCAGCAAGCTACCCCTCCGTTACTTTTTCTGTCCAGGATAAATTGAGATAAATTTTGCCTGTGCCTCGGTTTTGCTCATGGCATCTATCTTTGCCCATGAAAAGTTACAGCTGGAGTTGAACAGGACTTGAGAAATGATAATATCATACTGCAGAAAGTTACAGATCACCAGTCTGCAGTCAAGCCATGTACAGAGGGCTCACTGAAGCAGTCAGGAGCTTAATAGGAAGCGAAAAACAGAAAGAAATATGATGCATTCTCTGATGTTTATCTTGATAAAATAATAAGTACATTACAAGAAAATGATACTAGTTATTTACCATGCTATCATAAGATTATACAGTACCATATCACCCCAGGCACCACAGTTTGTCTCTAGTTACCATTTTTTCCCTTGGAGGTCTATGGATTTATTGCTAGAGCTATAGAAATGTGAATTATTGGGGGCGGGGAGAAGGGGAGACTTCAAATAAAAGAGTTCTCCATCCCTTTGCTGACAATTGCATGTTCCCAAGGCTTATCAAATCTTATAGTTATGGCCACTGTATTGTCAAATCAAATAAAAGCCAAGAGATTGGCAATGATTGCCTTCCTGCAGAAGTCGCAGAGACCCTGTGAAAACCACTTGATTGAAGGCTCTGGTTTCACAGCTGTGGGAGTAAAATGTGACCCCAAGGTCAATTGAGCTTTGCAGTGGCTCTGGGGGCACCTGCCTGTGGCAATGAAATCCTCATCTTTGCACGTCCTTTAGAACATCTGTCTAGGTGCTCCAAGATGCAACACTTTTATGGGTCTATATAGCCGTTGTGTGTTGGGTTTGTGCCTGGAAGAGGTTTGGTAGCAGGGGAGGGGGCTACTGGTGTGGATCTTATAAGAAGCTTTGAGAAGATCCGCCAGGTCCAAGTGGGATGCACATCTGGCCAAAGCCAATCAGCACCTCTGTGATAACATATTTAAGAGAGGAAAACTTGTTGGGTGAGTTCATTTGTATTGAGAGCTCCTTTGTTTTGGAGAGGAGTGGGATGTGAAAGAGTGAACCATGTGGACACAGAGGCTGGTGAGGAAGGAGTGGGGGATTCTGGAGCAGCCATTTCCCCTCATCCTGTGGATATGGCAGGCTGAGTCTTTGCAGCCCTTAAAGATCAATGGTGGGGCAGAATCCCATCTGTAGCCTGTGGAGGACCCTGTGCTGGAGCAGAGGACTGCTCCTGGAGAGGTCCAGGACTCTTGAGGGAAGCCCATGCTGGAACAGTCCACAGATTGCGGCCTGCAGAAGAGACTCATGCTTGTAGGAGAAGTTTGTGGAGGACTGTCTCCCACGGGAGGGACACCATGTTACAGCAGGGGAGGACTGTGAGGATTTTACCCCTGAGGAGGACGGAGAGGCAAAACCAACATGGAACAGACTGGGACTGACTGCAATTCTCATTCCCTGCCACCCTGTGCCACTCTGGGGGAGGAGGTAGCAGATGTAGTCCTGGGAAAAAGGGAGAGGTGGAGGGAAGGTCTATTTATCAGTGCCCTACTCTGATTCCTTTGGTAAATTGGTGGTGGTTTCGCTTAAATTAAATTGAATTAAATTTAAAGAGTTATATTTCAGTTAAAAAATTAATTTCAATTAAATTAAATTTCCCCAAGTTGAGTGTGTCTTTTGCTTGTGACCATAAGTGATGAGTGAGCCCTCCCTGTCCTTTGTCTTGACCCTTGAGCCTTTTGCTGTATTTTATCCTCCCCATCCCAGCCGAGGGGTGTAGAAGTGAGCAAGCAGTGGCATAATTGCTTTGTTGCCAGCTAGGTGGGCATAAACCATGACACCTTGGTTTGTGCTTTCAGTTCTAGAAACCCCAGGATCAGTCCATGGTGGGTACTGGCGACTGTGTTGCGATGGATGTTGGCAAATATCGCAACACACACGCTCTTGATACAAAGCAAAGCATGCTGTGGCTAATCAGAGCAACAGCTTAAACACAGAGTTCATATAGATAGAAAAATAGTAAATATTCAGGTGCCCCAGGCTGTAGGGCTGCCTGAGGCCATGGGACAAGTGACAGGCACTCAATAACCTGACCACTTTTCCTGCAGCAGTGGAGAATGCAAACAGCGAAATTGTTCTCTCCTGCTCCCCTCCTGGATTGTCATCGTTCACTCCTCACCAACATCAAGTGTTTTACTCAGAGGAGTTTAAATATGTAAATCTCATTTTGTATTTGTATTATTGGAATTTTTAAGAAGACAAGGGCACAATTTTCTCATTGCAATGGAGAACTGTCACATTTTGGCTCAAAGTGATTTTTAAGTGACAGGTTACAAAATGCAGGTAATGAAATATGCTTTTAACAATGGCAATGAAAGCCTGGCAGGGCTGCATGTTCTCGGGAAGGCAAACCTCTACTGTCACCTCAAATCCACATGGCAAGGCAAGGGAAACCTTTGGGAGATTCTGCTCATCTTGTGGCAGAGTGGTTCAAAACGTATCTTTGGGGATACTTCTGGGCATTGCTGGAAATCCCACTCAAACCTTACTGTTTGAAGCCAAACAGTGTGTTAAAGCCTACTGTCTTTTCAGTTCTCTCTGTGAGGGCACACAACAGATTTTGCTCTGCACATTTCCCTTACGATTTTTATGGCACTGAAGAGAGGGCAGGTCTGTGTGCTAAAGGGCATCAGAGCACCTGTGGAAGGAGATGCCTGGGCTGTCCCTATTGGCTAACCACTGTAAAACCTCTGAAGTGTATTCTGTCCACACATGCTTCTGAGAAGAGAGGAGCATTTTCTCTGGAGGTTTTAGCATTCTGTAAGTAAAATCAGTTGGTTTTTAGGTCATGGGACTGAGACTGGAAGGCCAGTTGGGATGGATTTATTTTTTTTTTAACTTCCCTATTTAAATAGCTCATGGTGTTTGATTACTTTTACTTGCCTTTTTATTAGCTCACCCATGTTAGTGATATATATGTCTGTATCTCATGTATTTAAAAAAAAAATAAACAGCTAGCTTGCAAGCCTGCAGATAGGTATTAGCCAACATCTGATGTAGAGAGAGTCAATGTTATGGACTCGTAACCCAAGCAGGGCATGAAAACCTCAGACTCATCAGGGTCCACTTGGACATGTTGCCATTCTTGCCAGCCCTTCTCAGTGCTGATTTATCCTGTAGCCTCTCTTTTTTAGGTTGTCAAGAACACCAGGATCACCACTGTGCTGTTGTCCTCTTGCAATAACCCTGCAAACCTCTATAGTAGCTAATCTGTGAAGGGCAAGGTCACCTCTGATACTTGCAAAGCCAATTAGGACTTAGAGAGCACTAAACTCAGATTTCTTCAAGCCATTTCATTTTATTGATCAGACACATTTTTATTTCCAGATTGTTCACTCTTGGGAACCATCCAGGTTTGATAGTGTGAAGGACTGTGTAAAATGTAATGATTCAGCACTCCCAGTGTGACCGTCTGTGGATTTTGTTAACCTTGCAAACTACATTTAAGATGCAAGACGGGGCTTGAAGAGCACCATCATATATCCAATGCTCTTTTGAAAGAGTTTGCCAGTTTACATTGCCCTCTTGTCCACTTTAAAATCAAAACACATGTTTCACCCCTTTCTTGGTTAAATCCTAGGATTTTCTTGGAGAGGAGATTCCCAGCATGTAAGAGAGTTGATCAATTGAGACAGCACATGGACTGATACTTAACTGACTCTTCTTCCACAAATTTCTGTACAGATTGGTAAGTTTTTCCCTATGGCTAATGCATCTCAGATTAGACAAGTGGCAGTTCAGATGAGAAGCTGCTCACCCGCACCCACAGAAAATGCAGCACAGCTACATGCTGTCACTGTTTCTTTACTAGTCTTGTGAGTGCTGGCAGCAGGCACACACAGTCATTTCTTGGAAACTCTAGCATAAGCAAAAAAACTTTACTGGCAATTTAATCCCTTTTTTCACAGGAAAGATATATTCTTTTTGCCTCAACTGAATGAGAGGCTTAAATCTCAAGAAAGGAAATACAGTGATTCTAGATCAACAGAGACATATACAGTAAACACTTTAGTATGTTGTGCAATAAAAAGAGCCCTCATGTCTTATAAATACAGGCACTCAGCTTATCATGTGCATGCAGTCAGTCCTCCAGTATCCACAAGCTGCTCGAAGGGCACAGAGCTGAGCAAGTTTGAAGCCACTGAAGCTGCCTTTGCATGTGTTTCTTCCACTTGATGAGATACCTTGAACTAGAACGACTTTGAGAAGAGCCATCGTCATTGCCCTGGACCTGGGTGTCCTGAGGGATGCAGGGCAGAGAAATCTGTGCTACCTCTGTGTGGACCTGGCTTTTGCTTAAAACCAGTAGCAGCCGGTTTACTGCTCTAGGTAACACAGAAGTTACGCTGTTACACTGCTGATGACACACAGGTTGCTTGAGTACAGGGAGCAGCAACAAAGACAGGTGGCTGTAAGAGTGAAGGCTGGATCCCTCTTTGTGTGAGGGATCTGCAGAAATATCTGCAAAGCTGAGAGGATGAAACTGTCTGCAGAGTTATTCTCCTAATCAAGCTAGCTCTGCCTTCAGGGCTTGCAGGTTTTCCTTGCTGTAGTCCTTTCGTCCTGTGAAATTCAGCTGATGGAAATCCGTGCTGTCACAATTCATTAGAGGATGGCCAGGGACAGGCATGGGAAGGAAAAGCTAGGCTGATTGCAAATGCCTCAATACCTTCAGTAATCATACTAGAAATCATCCCAGTACACACAGACTGGCTGTGAGCAGCTCTGAGTATGTGTGAGATGAGAATGGTGGCCTGTAAAGTCAAATGAGCAGGATGCTGAAAGCTGCTAAGACATAGAGCCTTTTCTCATCAACAGCCCAACTTGAATTTTGTGGATTTTGATGTTTTTTTCTTTTCAGTCTTCAGTCATCATCTCCTGCTTTGAGGCTATTGTAGCCATGGCTGCATGTCTTCCTTTCTTCAGCCAGTTTGAGTTCATCCCAGGGAAGCACTAAGCCAAGAACTTGCACAAACACAACTGAGCACTTAGGGGGCTGCTGGCTCTGCGCTGTCAAAGACCCACTGCATGGGCCACGTCTCCTCCGGAAAAAGTACCAATGGTGCCTTGAATTTGATGTGAAATACTGTATTTCTGTATATCATAGAAGCATAGGAACTAGATGTCCAGTTGAGTGGCAAGTTGCGAATTACACTTTCAAAGTATTATTCCCCATGCCTTGTCTACAAGCCAAGGAGAAAGTGATCCAAACAGGTTTCTCACTTTGCTCCCATTCCTCTTTAAAAACACTTTTTCAAATTTATTTTGAGAAACAATACCTCCAAATAAGGTAGTAGAGAATATATAGTAAAACAGGAGAGGATCATATTTCGATCATATTGTCACGTTCCTAGTTCACCTCCTTGCCTCAGATTCCCTTTGTTCCCCCTCCATCTTCCCACCAGCCTCCCTGTTTCTTTTTGACTGCCCACTTGCACATTCATTTTGGCTTTCCTTCAGTTTTTTAATTCTGTATCTATTCCTTGAATTTACTATAGTTTGACATTCTGCTTCATGAGTCACTGCTGGGGATAGAGTTTGAAGTAGATCAAATCATACAAACTAGTTCTTACAGCTCCCTACAATGAATTTGAATTCATGCTTTTTTTTCCCCTGACAAACATTTGTGCATTATTTCCTCATCACATCACCCCAAAAGATGATGAAGTAAATACATGTATGTAATGCATGTGGTGATGATTATGCTCGGTATGGAGAGGACCCACAACTTCTTTCCTTTTCCCTCTGCACGGGTGCTAAGCTAACACATCATAGAAAGCCTGAATCATGTCTTCTTCCTCAGAAAGTTTCTTTAATCCTTTTTTATTTACCCAATTAATTTAACTTCCTCCCCACAGTGAGGAAATTCACTGGTAGCCAACTGAGTATGCATCTCCATTCACACCTTTCCTAGTGAAATGTTTCATGGCAGCAACACTGAACCCCCAGCATTTCTCTGGCCAAAAATTACTTTTCCCCCACCTTTTCTTCCATCATGTTTTATTGAACTTATTTTCTCTAATACAGTAGAAATAATGCTGGTGTTTAGAGGAATGTGTGCTCACCAAATAACAACTAAATTCTCCATACAACTTCACTTTGCTTTGGTGTTTAATCACCTTCAGAAATTGTTCCTAAGGTTGTATATGCTACTAAGAACATTAGTCTTTAAATAACATTATGCTATGGTGGTGTGAAATGATTAAGTTGGCAAGGATTTCTGTTGTGGTGTCATCATAATTTTCATTAGTATAGTGAATTATGACAGCTTGTTCTCTGCTCAAATTGATGTGATTACTACTCTGAAACTCTGGCACAACTCACTAGCACCTGACATCTGGAATAGAAAGGTGGGAGGCAAAGCAAGCTTTCAAAGTTGCTGCATGATGCACACTGATGGTCTCCTCATTTGTTCCAGCAGCTGCTGCAGCCAACAATAATGATCTTTGTTGGTCAGCAGAGCTAATGCAATTCTTGCAATGATAAAAGAAATAGCTCTTGCGATTAGTGATGGACAATACCATCAAATGATGTGTTGTACTGAGTAGGCAGTGACTGGAATTAGTAGCACATCCCTACTTCAACTTAGGTAACATGTCAGAAGTGGGTGGAAGAGTTGGAAAATTATTTTGAGAAGAACAGAAAGTATGCATCAAGTGTACATAAAATTGAAGGCCCATATCAGAACAGAAATGATTGTTAGAGCTTGTTAAATGGAAGATTGTTCTACCAGCAAAATTGTAAAGACCCTTGCATAATCAGAGTTCCTGGCAAGCTAGTACTGCAGAGGTGACATTGCTTCTGCTGAGCTGTGCAAATGCAGAGCCTAAGTGCAACCTACTGCAGCAGACAGTGTACCTGCTCTTCTCTGGTATGGGTACAGCTCCGGTGTTGTGACCCGAAAGGGAACAGCCACCACTTCATCCTTGTTCTCCCTTTAGAGGAAGCCAGTAACACTGTCAGATCAGTTGTCACATTGTAGTTGCTTGTTGGAGTCCCTCGGTATGGGGTGGCAGCAAGGGCTGCCCGGTGAGGCCAGGGATGTGCACACTGGCCTGGCCACAGCCCTGCCCATTACCTTTGATAGCTTGCAGTTCCTCAGTGTGCCTCCAGTGCTGCTGATAAAAAAAGATGCTGCCAGCCTGCCTTGCTTCATACCTGGCATGTAACAACGGTAATAGAAGGAGCCACTGAGAATAAGGCAAGTTCACAGTGGAAGTGAATTTTCTTTGTATTACAAGAGAAATTCCCTTTCTGCAACATTAAGCCTCTCACCAGCAGCTCAAAATGCAGACCGTTGGCAATGTTTTTCTGTGCAGACATATATATTCCAGCACTCATCACTGGTGATGAATCCTTTCACAGTGATCTTGTTCCCTATGGAGTCAGCCAGCCCCACGTGCTGCCAGCGCTATGAGTGTCCAACAGGAAAATCTGATTTGCACTTCCACCATTAAGCTTCTATTTCCAGCCTTGAAAATTATGCTGGGTGACACTAGGCAGCCAGGCTCTGTGAAACAGTGTAGACAAGACTGTCAGATCACTGCATTGGCAGAATAATCTGCTCTGACACTGAGGAAACTACTGTACGGGTAAAACCAAGTCCTGACCTGGCCAGGGAGATGTACAAGTGTGAAACACCAGTGCTGGCCACACAAGGCCTGGGGACCCCTGGATGTGCCACACATGAGACACCACTGCCCGAGGACTTGGCCAGCACCAGGCAAAGACAAAATGCTTTCACACAACCTTTCTGCATGAGCTGCAACTATATGAAGCAAAACCCTAAAAACCTCCCTTTGTGTGGCCTCCCTTACAGAAGTTATCTTAGAGTGCTGATAGCAACCATGCTCATGTCAGGCTGCAGACACTGGGGAGGCTGCAAAGGGCCCTTGGCAGTGCTTCAAGCTCTTAGCAAAGTTTATGTGCTCTTCGCAAAAAACCCTACATGTGACCTTCACAGCTCTACATCTGATTTTTCTTAAAACAGAGTGAGATCTTGTGGCTGCCATTATTAGAGATATTTTCTGTATGGCTACATATTAAACTTTTTTAAAAGTAACCAAAACCCATTAATCACTAGCATATTTCTTACTACTGTACCAGCCAAGGATTACTTCAATACTTATTTTAATGGATTGCTCAGCTATGAACGTTTTTAAGGTTAAAGGCCTTGCAAGACTCTTTTTACAAGCTTTCTGAAATCTAATCCATCACTGATTTCCATATGTCTTGCACAGCACTAGGCTAATGTAATGCATCACCACATAAATCCCTCTCTGATAAAATTATCCTGGGTGTTACAAAAATTCAAAGCATTGTTCTTAGCTATGTGTGCCTTTCTCAGATGTCTCACTAACTGAGACATAAGCCTAGTGTGTTCAAGATAATTTTCCTTAATAATAGCTAGAATAGGAAGTTTAAGATGACACCTGGCAGCTTAGATTTTCCATGTCAGCAAATGTCACAGACATCACTGGCTTTTTTAATGACAGCTTTTCATAGAGAACAACTAACTTCCTACTCTTGCGTGCCAAGACTAAATTTCCCAGTTCCAGTGTTTTTCATCCCACAAGCCATCCTGCTTACTCTAACATGATGTAAGACATCTATGTGACTTCTTTGCTCTTTCATTGTTGATTTCCCCAAATAATTTTGATATTCTCTGCTACACAGGATGTACAACTACCAGTCTAAGCATCAACAGTATTCTGCTTCTGGTAGTTGCCTTGTTGGTACAAATCCAGTATACGCTATGGGGAAAGTTTGTGCTGAGATACAGAGGAGTAGGTTAAAATTTACTTTTTCCAAGTGTAAGGAAAGCTTGAAGATACAAGCCTGTTAGCACCTCACAAAGTCAATAAAATCCTTGAAAGAGTATAGAACAGGAGATAAACAAACTGGAAAGGAAGCCCTGTTAGTACATTGTCAAAAATATGGTACTGGAAAAAGTCTCATATGTGAAGTCATATGCAATGATTGTGGCAAAGCAAATCATTATATCAAAGGCTGCAGACAAGAAAAGACAAGAAAAAATACACACTACATGAAGTGAACAGTGATTCAGACAAGGAGATCGTGCAAGTGTCTGATATTACCCCAGCAAAACAGCAGAAACGAATGGTGTACATTAAGCTGTCTTCAGGTGCAAGAACCAGCCCCACACAGCCCCCTGGGAAGCAGCATGCTGAGGAGGACCTGCAGGAGATCACTTGCAGGGACTTTGACTAACTTACTCAGGAGTAAGTAAGCTCGATAGTCTGTAGTGCACCTGTATCACATCTGTTCTGTGCCAAAGCTGATTGTAAAGCAAAGCTGAGCCAGCAGTTCAAAATTAAAGGTGGCTGCAGAAAGCGAAGGTAGACATGAATTTACAGGGAAACCAAAGGTCTCAGAAACCGTCTTCTAAGAGATTTGTTGTTTTAACCTAATACACCTGTCACCTTAAAGTCCTTGAATACTATGACCAGTGCAGCTACACTGTACATGAAAGGAATACAAAATTCACCTTTGGATGGAAAATTATCACCTATTCAAGGCTGCTTGGTGCTTCTGGGTGCTAAGGCATTTCAGATATTTCTGAAATTATGAGCTGTACAGGCAGCTGAGCTCTTGCCCTCACCAACAGCAAAGGTGGTTACTTTCTGAAAACAAGCTTTGTTATGGCTTGCAATGGGAAGGACTCTCCACATGGGATTATTTAATGTAAGTCCCATGATAATTCTTAAAATTGCAAGCTGCTAGCCAGGATTCCCAAGCCAATATGTTTCCAATAAGAATCACTTGTTTTATTTACAGGTTACCATTAAAAGGAGTTGTATCACATTATTAAACTAATATTGCTGAGAATGATATGACCAGAATAGCTATTCATGCTTCGTGGCCATAAATTATTTATGCCAAGCCCACCTCCATCCCTCTCCCTGTACTGCCTCATCTGTGCTGACATTTCTTTGTGAATATTTAAGGTAATATCTGCTCTCATATCTTGTCCACAATCAAAGGCAAGCACACTACAGTGCATGATGGGCAGTTGTGGGGGATTAAGGCATGGACTCTGAACAAGGGAAAATCAGAGACCTTTATTATTGTTTACAGAGAGCATATATATCTTTAGTGCACACGCGGCCAAGCAGATTACATAATTGATTGGTGCCTAAGCTTCATGTGCTTCATTCTCACACTTGATTGGAGCCTTGTTAATTCCACACCTTTCCTTATTTCATACTTGCAGTTGGGCTCTTATCTTGTTTTTCTCCTCTTTAAAGACACAGACCTAGGCAGTCAAGGTCGAACCCCTCTACATTGTCCAGGCCATAAGTCCTGTTGTTCCCCAGAGGCAGTTGCTGTTCAACACAAAGCACACCGTCATGCTATGAATGCTGGCAATGAATGGATACAGCACCAGTTTATGTGTCAAAAGGTAATACTTGAAAGACTGCTTTGGTTATGTAACTCTCATCAATAAGCCTTTTTAAAGCCTGACCTGGAAAGTGAATGCAAAAACTGGAGTCCTGTTGCAGCCTTTTGTTATTTAAGTAAAGGAATAATTGATGGGGTGGAAGTGTAAAGGGCATCTGGCTGGCTTAGCCTCCAATGGGAGATTCACCATCCCAGAGCATGAGTGCAAGCAACAGCTGAGCATTTCCGAGAGCTTCCCTTGGTCCCGGGGTCTGCTCAGGAATTTGTCTTTCTCAGGAGGGCAGCTCTGCTGCTGGTATGTTGGCACAGCTATCTGTGTGTTAGCCAAATAAATGACAGCAGAGCTCATTACTCCACGAATACACTGACCTTGCGTGACAGAGTTGGTAGTGAAAGACATTTCAAGACACTCCTGAATAGAGACACCGGGTTATTTGTTCATTTACCAAAACAGCACCTCACTCCCTGCAGGACCATGTATTATGCTACTGATAAACCTTCTCAAGCAATATATATAAAGCAAATTCTGCACAACTGTGTTTGGGTGTTCTCATTGTGAGCTCTTGGACATATTCCTGGCTTATGATCTGGCTGCAAAATACATACAGTAATCTGCAGGGTCTGTGCTGCAGAGTTACTGGGAGATGCACATGATGTAGGAGAGATGGTGGCACAAGGGTTATTAATAGCATCTGCCTTTTGCCACACAGCTTCTTAGCAAAGCACCGCCCATGCAAAAGCAATCTTTATTCTGCTTCTGCACACCCTGGGTGAAGTACTGGAAATAATTCAGTCTGCAAAATAAGAACAGGCTTGAGGCAATGGGCCTATCACACCTATAGGACACTGTGTCCTGCCACATCCTCCCTCCCGCTGCCTGTTCTACTCGAACCCTCCCATGGGACTGTAATGATCCGTGGGGTGAGCCGTGGCTCTGTTCCCTCCTTGGTCATGGAGACTCTGTCAGAGCTGTGTGGAAATGGGATTGCCCTGGGATGTTGTTAAGAGCAGCAAGAAGGATGATAATCACCCTCCAATTCCCCTCTGCATGTCACATCTGCTTTGTCCTCATCCTCCATCCTCCAGCATCACCCTGGCACTAAGCTGAGTTTATGGCTCACTTTTACCAGGATGCAGGCCAGTGAAAGGGAGCAGGTTCTGCCAGCTTTCCAAAGTCCTTGCATGTTTTAGGCCCTTTAAGAAAATACCAACATTTAGGCAAAATAGCATGTGTGTCCCCACTTCCACTTCTTACCATAGCTTAAAGTCAGGTGGGAGCCCCGCTTCTTCCTCTTGGTTTGCTTTTCACTACCTGTAAGTGGAAACTGGGGTGTCACAAGGTCAGTTTTGATGGAAGGAACTGCTTCTCTCCATCTCCCATGCTTCCTTGGTTCATTTGTTGCAGTGGCTCTCGCTGAGAGAGTGCTACCTGCATTTGAAAAACTCTCCCTGCTTGTAACCAGCTGGAAACACCACTGTGAGGAGATTTGCCCATTCCACAAACTACACCCGCCCATTACAAGAAACCTGCCCTTATGCCATTGGTAGAAAAGAAATACTGTAAGTGCTCCTAAGATTGTTAATGATATAAACATCTTAGTTGTGCAGACCCATGAACATTCAGTCACGTGAAGTGGGGTTTTTGTTACATTCAGTTCCTGACTGAAGTGTTGGACAAAGCAGGTATTCTCCGGGTTACTTCGTATGTGTATTTGGGGGCTAAATAATAACCTGTATCATTGCTGTAGTTGCAAATATTGATTTCAATGTATATGGGAAATTACATTCTTCAAAACATAAAAACAAAGTTATGGGGATTTTGTGATTTTATAGTTGAAATACACTCATAGAAATAGCTGGAAAATGTGCTGGTGGTTGGTCTCAGCTTGTGTCCTTTTTAAGGGGAAATAGTGAAGGAAGTGCAGGCCACTTGGAACCTACAGAGGCTGTTGGTGCTCAACAGTAGAGTTTACAAAACAGTATGATCTGTTTAACTTAGAAAATTGCTAATTGCAAGCAGGAATATAGTGAACCCGCCAAACAAGAAAGAAACTTCTTCACCCAAATGGTGACCAGGCAACCTTCCTTCATGGATGATTAAGTCACAGCACAATCTGCAAACCCCCTGTGCTGCTTTGCTGGCACAAAGAGCTACTAACTGATGAAGAGCTTTGTGAGAGACCAAGCAAGGCGTGCTGAGTTCCTGCCCCGCCACCCCCCCCTTTGCTTGCCCAGCAGTCCCTGGGCAGCAGCAAAGCTGGACACCACAGATCCTGGCTCTACTCCAGCTCAGTCTTTCCTGGCACCCTGCTCTATACAGCAAGTGAGAACTGGTTCCAAAGCAAATGCATTAGCGCAGTCTGCTGGCAGCTTGTTCTCTCTATTACAACTGAGATGCTTGAAAAATATCCCTGTTTTTGTTCACTGGAATGTTGGCAACCAAGCAGCGAATCTAGGGGAGCATTACATGGGGAATAATGATAGACTAAATGTTATTTTCATTACAGTCACATTAGTGTGATTAGAAAAGGTGGTCACAGTGCAAGAGGTATTTTCTATCCTCTCTCAGTTCTCCATTACTGGAGACATTAATCCAAAAACAAATCCATCCCTCCTTCCCAATAGCTCACTCTCATCTTTCATTCTCCTTTCCTGCTACAGTCTATGAGCCTTCAGCTTGAGGCATGATTCAGATGATTTGTTTAAACATCAATAGATGGTAGCTATGGATAGTTAATACCCATAGATGTATTTTCTGTGCATAGGTTTCCCAGCACAGGGACCACCTCCCTCACTACACACCACCGCAATACAGAAATATTCACCTATAAGACAGTCCCATGATATCGTCAAGACAGAGCCGCTTTAGAGCACTGTTCTGTGCAGTCATGCACCATGTTTCACATCCCTAAAACATCTAGAAAATGGGCAGGGGGTCTCACCCTTTCAGAAAAGTGAGAAAGAAATCCTCTAATTCTGAAGGACAGAAAGACAAGGAGTGGGCAAGGGCAAATGGTGCCTAGGGAAATAATGACCCAAATTTAGCAAGCAAGAACCTTGAAGGAAACAGAAAATGAAGCCTGGATAATTTTCCAATTCATTAACTGTTGAAATGGAGCAAATTCCACATCTGGACCTGGCTTCTTTAAATTGCAGGTTTGAGTCACATTGCCATTTTACTGCCTAAGCCCATCCCTCTCTAACCAGACTAGGAAGCCCATTTCTTAGATATGCACTCACTCTGCAGTGCTGTCCCATTGCAGACATTCATCAAGCAGCTCCTAGTTGCCCATCCAAGATTTACTACTAGACTTCTGAACTCAATTCTGCTTTTCAAAACCACAACAACCCACATTACCTCATGCTGTGAAATCCTGGAGGTAAACCAAGCATCATCTCCGTGCACAGAGCTATTAGAGCTTGGAAACATTGCTGCTCCTGCTCTTCAGTCCCACCAATACAGTTTGGAAATGCTGCCCGGTGGCAGTGCTGGGCAGTGAGCAACAAACCCAGAACATCAGACTGCAACAGGACAGTCAGCTGTTAAACTGCAGCATGTAATTTCCTCCATGATTTCTGACACTCAAAAAGTTTCTCACCAGGAGGGCCAAAAAAAAAAAAAAAAAAGCAAAAAAACCCCACCAACAACAACAAAAAATTAGATACACACATTTAGACCATATTTAGGCACCTACGTACATTGCCCACTTTCCAGCTGGGACAGACGGGATTTCAGTTGCAAGGAACTGATACCAAGCTTAGCAGGATGCCCACACATTTCAGCATCCCACACACTTAATACCCATGATTGTTACAACATAGCAACTAGTCTGTAATTAGTACAGACATTGCCAGAGCTGCTTTTCTATTACTTATGAGTCATGCTACTGAAATAGTCTTTATTCATTATCCAAGTCCTTTTCATTTCTGTGCCAGCCATTACCATGTTGCAGGCTACATAGATCTTTGTCAGGCTTGTCAAAGCCAAGTGCTTTCTGGTAGGGATCTTCATATTTAATCTGACAAAGATTTACTTTACAAAAGAGCGAGATCAAAAAGGTTTATCTCTGCACAAAAGAATTGAAAACACCTTAAACACATCTCAAAGTAAGGGATTTTTCTCCTTGTTGATTCTCCAGGCACACATTTACATCTAGAATAACCACTTTCAAACTTGGAATGAATTGTTCTGTCAGTTAATTAAATATTTCTATTTTAATGCCTTCCTAGTTAAATAGTGAGCAAAGACTCATGAAAATCTCAAAATTAATATGACTTTTTTTTTCCAGTTTTAATATATTATATGGAACAGAAAGGGAAAATTGTAGCTGAAATGTATTCTGACAAGTAAATAAAATTAGTATCAGAAAATTCCTTTCGGCAGTTTCTATTCTAGACCACTAGTATATACTAAGATTTATTTTTTTGTTCACTGTGTTATTAAATCACTAGGTTGGAAAGTCCTTGGGTCATTTCAAACCATTGTCTCATTGATTTCATATTCCTAAAGCATCCTCAGTATAGGATTGTCATTAGAGCCTATGACAACCATCCCGCCGTTTGCCTCGGCAGTGGGCTAATTGTCTAAATATTCTTGCTGTTGGTGAGGAACACTGACAGATTAGATCAGGCCTTGAGATCAGGTTTGTAAATAAATGAGTAGGTTATAACAAATAAAAAAATAAAAATCTGACATAATCAGAAAAGTCCCTATTAAAAACACAGCAGCAAATGAATGCCTCAGCTCACTATTTCCAAGCTTGCACGCAGCCAGCTGGATGTAGGAAGCAAGCAAGGACTGCAGCATGGCAGGAGAGCAGCCTGCTGCACACCAGAGCCCTTGGGTGAACTACTGCTGGTTTATAGACTGTACATTTTGGTGCTTTAGATTCATCTAGTATTTCTTACTTCTGGAAGAAGTTGCAGACAAAGGTGTCTCCACCGAGTCCAATATTTTATGTGAATGTTTTTTTCTATTCAGTTAATTTCATGATGTCATCGTGTTCTGCATTTCTAAAAACTTAAAGTTTTTCTTGCGTGTCACTATTCTTTTCAGGTTTAGCTGTATAATTATAATTTTAAGACTCAGTTTTACCACAAAGTGGAATTCATTGTTTTATATTTAGAAAATACACTCTCAAATGCAGCTGCTTCTGAAGTTGGAAGAGTAACTTCTCATTTCTGATGTTTCTTGAATCCCTATTCAATGAGCATACAACCTTTGCCCTGAAAACAGAAATGTCTACACTATCCTGTTTAGTACATCTAACCATTAATGTCTTCTAACTTTATTCTTTTGCTTCTATTTTCTACTCCTTTTTACTTCTTGCTAATTTGCTTAGCATTTCTCTTTATTGTTTGGAAATCCACTGAAAAGTACTGAAGCAAGTAGTTGCTTCAAAGAACAACTACTCTGCCTCCCAGATCTACTCCAGAGCTGCAGCATTTTTTCCAAGCCATGCAGGCACAGGAGAATGGAAAAGGCCAACGGTGGTACCTGTCAGTGCAACATTGGACCGATCTAACAAGATTACTGATATTAGTGATGTCTGAGACAGGCCTCTAACATATTATCCGTGTCAGAGGAAATCAAACCGCAGTCAAGCATAATTTCTGACCTATTCAGTTTAGCAATCTAATTATTTCCCAATTAGAGAGGACATGCCAGAAATGCAGTATAGAATACAATCAAGAAGAGAGAAAGAGAACTTCCAAAGCATTAATCTAGAAATAAAATTAAATTTCTACTTTTAAGCAGAATCAATTTTTTTTCCCCCATGTCATCCATCATAGGTGCACTCATTTTTAAAGCACAAAAGCTTTGCACTAGACTGTACTTACTAAAATTCAGAAGAAACCAAACTCAGTGGCATAATATCCTGCAAGCATTAGAAACCTGGAAAACACATCCAAGTCTGTATAGGGAATGGCACCAACTCCTTCTTCCAGACCAAAACCCAGAGGCAATGGCTTGCCAAGGAGCTGTTTTCAGGCAGGGCTCCATGCTGCACAGAAACTGATGGATGTGGAAGACCCCAAATTCATGTTACACAGGCTACCAAACCCTGACACGTTGAAGCATGGGCTAAGCAGGTTGAAGGTCGCGTTTCTTACTTCTCTCCCATGCTGGAACCAGCCTGCATATGCAGAGGGTATCTTCACTGCTGGGAGCATACCACTGCATCAGTACAAGGAGAGACAGGACCAAAAGAACTAGGATGAGCAACAAGATGGGCATCCAAAACAATTCTATTTTTACTCAGCTTTTTTTCTTCTCCCCTTTGCAAGTGTTTTTGACCAGTACTAATAGCACATGTGCTTGGTTAAAGAGCCAGTGGTCAGTTTAGGGCACCATTTGACTTGAGCAAAGAAGAGGTAGATAACTAAAAGGTTGAGCTGCAGGAATGATCATTCAGCTGCTGTTTCCAAATTGTGGACGAAGGAGTCTAAAATAATGGAAAATAACACAAAACTACCTTTGAGATCCAGACTAAGCTTCTCTATATCACTAACTGACACTAAATTGTAAATTTCTTCATTAACTCATCTTGCTACAGAAGAAATGGTGTTTCAGAGGGAATTCAGAAATCATTTTTCCACATGAATAATTTGTACACTTAATTTATCACAGTAAACCACCATTCTGAATCCTGAGGAGCTCTGTGTTAGCCAGATGATGAAACAGCATCTGCCTTAACTGCCTTTTTGTCCATTTAACTAGTAAAATATATCCATTTCAGTGAAGAGATGAAAGGCACAGTGAAGAAAATCACAGAAGAAATGCCCAGTTTTCTAAACAAGGCTTTAGAGTGAAACAGCTGATATTGCCAGATTCAACACAAATGAAAATGATGGGGAATTTTTTACAAGACTTGTTATAATGAACAAATACATTAAGAGCATTTTGAAGGAGCATATAGCACTCAAGTGGGATTTTAAAACAACATAAGGGTCTTATAGGTACAGAGATACCTCTCTCTTGTTGCCCAAACTGTTAGTTTTATCTTGGATCTAAGAACAAACATTCACAATGGAAAGATTGACAGACTTGGGAGCCTGAAATCTGAGTCTGATTTCCATAGATTTCCAGGTCTTCAGCATGAGAAGGTAATTGGAACTACAGCTTCACAATCGTGCCTAACCTTGGTTCTGTGCATATATAGCGTCTGCCCCATTGAAACTCCCTCCAGTAACACATATGCAAGATGCAGACTGTGAAGAACAGAGGACAGTGAGGTCAGTTTGAGCTCACTTGGTACACTTGTGGTGCAGTACCAAATATATTAAAGGCCCTGGTATTTGTTCTTTAAACAGTGGCCCAGATACTGGGCTTTTACCTCCTCATTTCATGTAGACTATGTCTTTTAAAAAAAATATTTCTAACTACAATATTATTAAAGACTTTTTTCCAACTGCTCCTTCCTCTTCCCATCCCTCCAAATACTCAGTTCCCATACATTATGCCCAACACCTTACTGCATATAAAAATACATTATTGAATCTGAAGTAAAATCAGAAGAGTTTTAATTGCTCAGAGTCTTGGAAGGCCCCAGTTCTGTCTGCAGCAGTTATACATTCAAGGATTCAGCTGCTGGATTAATCCCATGTGTCAATGGATGAATACAACATCCTGGAATAACCAGGTCACTGATCCCAGAAATCCTTATGGTCAGTGATGCCAGGTGGTTAGTTCTCCCCATGGATTTTTAACTGCAGTATTTTTACTTCAGTTCTCTTCCCTGCGTTGAAGGCAGTGTTCAGTGTATAATTGCCCTACTGCTGTTGCACTGCATGCAAGGGACCCGCAGACCAAAATTATCGGGAATAACTTAATTACTGTGCCAAGGCTTTGAGACCTGAGAAAATGGATGACTGCAGAGTATATTTCTTTTTCTCCTAACATTTTGGCAGAGTTCTGAGCATAGAAAAGGCACCATTCCCAACAACGATTCGAAGGGACAACTGCTATCCACTATTTAATCCTCATGGTTAACACAATATTTTGGACTTAGTCACAGAATGGCAAGCTCTCTTGGCACTGCAAGTGTTGTTTAGGTTTTCTCCCTAGTGAATCTAACACATGGAATTGAAGAACCAGCAAATGTTCACATATTAAAGATGTAATACAGAGGAGCAGTGAATGTTAACGTGTGGGAGCCCTGACTGAATACCCTGCTTCTTTGGGGGAGTTTCCAAATACTTTCTCTGCTTTTTGGTATTTTATCTTGCTGGAAGATGGTGTCTCAGTGAGGTGGTTTGTACAGTTCTCTGGAGGAGTGAAGTTCGACCTTATAGGAAACTAGCCATAGACATCAGACAAAGCAGGCATGCAGACTTGTAGTTTCATTATCTGCTTTGGCAGCTACAAGTATCGCAAGGAGAAATCATGGAGGGAGATGTATGCGTGTCTATAAATGGCCAAAAATGCATAAAGCCACAGTTGTCAGAAATTTTGCTGTAATTAGCAAAATTTTGTTAAAAAGTGGATACCAAGCATACCCCTTCTGATCACTATCTGTAATTTCAAACCATCATCCTGGTTACAGCCTGCACACTCTGCTTAGCAGCCATCTCGAAGCAGCCAGGATTTTGTCAGTAAGGAGAAATCAGAACATGCCAATTCATTTGCCAGAGTGCTATAAGCTTTGCCGCGATCAAATTGCATGTACCCATCAGAGCTGCTTGAGTAACATAAAGCACAAGATAGTATCAGGGAAGCAAATATGTCTCTAGGAAAAAGTTACAGAAGTGATCGTGCTGGAAACAGCCGAGTAACATGGATAATGAGAGTCCCCCTGAAATGTCAACAGGTTGAGCAGGGGCTGCTCAGACCAATGCTGCTGCAGTTCAGCCACTTCTTGCCTTTTAAATGTTATCACAATTCCTGTAAGTTTCTAAATTGAAAAAATAATGAGCAGTCATAGAAATTAATCATTAGCTTGTACTGGGAAACCAACTAGACGAAATATAAAGGACCTTTACAGTGTCACAGAGATATTGACACAGTAATGACTAGTGGGAAGGGTTTATGTTTGTCTCTGTTCTACTGCCAGCCTAATCAGATGAGCATTGCTAATAAAGTATATTTCCCTTTCGCTGAGTTCAAGCTTGCAGAATTGTGTGCAGCTCAAGTCAGGTGAGAAAGACAAAAACAGTTCCCCCACACTGCCCTTTACAAGTTTCAGGGGAGACATGACAGTAACTTTTAGGAAATCTAAGTTCAAATCCTGCCCAAGATCTGCAGAGGCACAGGTGAATGGGGTGAGCCCACTGCTAAGCCCTGTTTCACCCACATTTGCTAAGCTTTTCCCATGCAGAGAGCCACTGCTTTAGGGCTCTGCCCAGCTGTGCTTGTGCAGAGAAGCTCCAACATCACTGTGGCCTTGAAGGAGTAGGGTGTTTGTGTGGCCAGTCCCACCTACCTCGATGTCCCTGGGCTGGACCAGTCCTGCTTGGGCACCCTCCAGGTATGAACACTAGCTTAAACTGCCTGTGCATGAAATTCCCATCACTGATTTATGTTATGTTATGCTTGTTATGTTATGTTATGTTATGTTATGTTATGTTATGTTATGTTATGTTTTTTCCCTAGCCAACAGCTAAGAGTGGTTTTGTCAACTAGCTTTTACTAGTATACTGTTATTACTTATGAAGGAAAGCCAGATGTGAAGCAGATGAAGCTGTCCAGGAGAGCATTTAGTGACAGCACTGCAGATGTACTTAGAAGCAACCAATTTATGATAACAATGCTAACAAAGCAGCATATATGCCAATCTCCCAGCTTGCGTTTGGATACTGCATCTCCTAACACCTTTAATCCTCCTTCTCTGTGCCACATTTAGCTATGAATTGATCCTGTCGCCAAGCAGAGGGTTATTTGGAGTAGGCGGCAACCACAACTTCCTCACCATCCACCAACGGTGAAGAGCAGGCAATGCTTCAAGTGCATGTGCAGCCAGGCTCCTGTGGTGCTTTGCTCAGTGAACAGATTAATTTTCTCTTGTTGGTAGCCCTGAGAGAGCTTATTATTGCCTCTGTGTTGGTCTGAATGTCAGTTCGTACGACTATGAGGACCAGCTTACTGCAGAGAAGCAGGTACCATGCTGATTTTCTTTAAGTGTTTCTAAGTGGCCTTTCATACAAAATATAAATTACCTAGCCCACTGCTTCCCTAACAAATACATTTTCTAACTTTTTTTATTGCACAGCTGTAAATACATCACTTGGAATTGTACATGTAAAGCCTGCTTAGAGATCTTTCCAACAGAGGTATTTCATCTTGCAAAAAGTGGAGTACTGACAAAATACATGTCTTTAAAGCAAGGTGTGGTGGCCAGCTGGTCTGAACCCATCACTTATAAGAGGAATAGTCCCATAGAAATTCAGATGTTTCAGAACAATCATGCTACCTTGGCTCAGTTTGGAGAATACCTATCTGCCCATAGTTGTTATCATACCTGAAGTTAGTAGCATGATGGATGCCAAGGCTATCTGATATATTGCTTTATGGCAGTGGTAAAATTAAAAAATGACACCACAGATACTGTGGTGCTTGTGTGTTACGGCATTTAGACTCATTGTGAGTCAACTTAGGAAAAACAACACAGTGGGCCACATCACACCTTTGGGTTTTTACCTAATGAGGGTTTCTAACACCAAGAGCTCCCTGGCAAGGCCACACCCAGCATCGCTACCCAGAAGTCAGGCAGTAACTGACTGTGCTTTACATTTTGTTCTCCCAAACGCCTGGAAATGGATTTGCTTGCAGAGAAACACAACTCCAAACTGCATTGTGTTCAAAGGAGCACCAGAGTGCATGACACTTACTGGTACCAAAATGCCAGGAGGACATTCTGGCTCCATCTCCCTGCAGATTTTGCTACAGCGCTGTCACTCAGGATTTACCAAGTATGGTCCCTTTGAGTGTTTCCCTCTTTCCACACTTGCTAGCCTGAGAAAATCCCCTAATGTGTATTCATTTAACTAAACTACCAGGCACCAACATCTTGGTAAAAACTGCAGATGACACCTGGAAACAGGGAACCACTGATGCTGCTAAGGGGATTTCATGTGCTTCATTGTCATTTCTGAAGATAAAGCTGAGTTGCCTGTTTAGATGGGTAACATTATGGGGTCACACATAGCATATAACCCTACAGTATCTACCTCCTGACAATGTCACATTCATGAAGTCAAATATTATTTGGCTCTTGATATACCTTACACTATTCCTAAGCATAAGAAGAAGAAAAATGCCTGTTTTGCACATCACTAGCTATTAGACTATGTCTGGTTACATCACATCTGTTGACATAACATAAATCAATGTCAGCAGATAAAATGTGACACAAATGTCATGTTGCATCAGATTTTAAAGGAGCTGGCAGATTTTACGCCATGAAGGAAAAAATAGCAAGTTCAACCATCATACCTGTAGACTTTCAGGATAAAGCAATGCTAGCCACCAACTGCAATCCACATTTTCATATTCTAATGATGTATTTCTAGCTTATGAAATGACCAATTTTTTACTCTCTATTATGCTTCTATTCCTTCCCCAAAGACGTACAAACACAATGAAGGCTAACCTTGACAAAGCATGCATCAGCAGGGAATTCATCTACTGAAAAATGGATAAAACATAGAGCCTGTCTAGAAATAAACCCACCAAAATCAATAACAACCTTTCTATTGATTCAAACAGGAAATGGATCAAGGTCTCCATGCCTCAGTAAATAACTTTACTGTACAACTAACTTCCCATTAGAAGGAAAAACATAGCTTTTTTGTAGGCCAGGGGAAAAAAAAAACAGAGAAAATTTTATAGAGCAGAGCAGACAAATCACAAAGGAGAGGCAGCGCTTAGGTGATGTATCAAGTGCTAATACCATGTTTGGTTTTTCATTGTTTTCTTCATTTTCCAGTCACACAGAAATGTTACACTGAGGAAAGAGCAAGTCTGATGTTTGCACCATCAGCAGGACCATGACTCATGTACATGCTCCTCCTAGCTATGGCCAGGAAAGAAAACGTGGTACCTGGGCAACACAGAGCCCACTGGGCACTGGCCCTCTCCTCACCCAACTTCTGGAGCAGAAAACAGTTCTGAAACCCTTGGAGCTCCCCTTCACGTGGTTTCTAAACTAGTCATTTCAGAGCCACATCATGTAGGAGATATGGACCAGCCTGACAGTCCTTTGTAGGAATTCCCCTTAGCCATGGCTGCAGTTTGTAACAATTACTTTCAGCAGCCCAAGCATATTTATCATGCAGAGCTTGGTAGGAATCTGCCTTTACAGCAGATTGTTTTCAGGAGGCTGGCAACTCTGGTGCCACACTAATGAGGTAACACTCTGGTCACACAGTTGGTTAACAACTTTTGTTACAAACAGACGCCAAACAGAATGGCAGCCTGACAGAGGGAAGAAAACAGAAAATGGACAGCATCAGCATTGCCTGCATGCCTCACATATCACCTGCTCACCAGCACACCGACTGCACACTGCAGCAGTGAGCTGCTGCAGCATGGGGAAGGCATGAACTGGCTAAGGGATTCTGCTCCCCAAAATACATACCTGTATGCTTTTCTTACATGCTGAATGGCCTCCTTGCCCAATATCATGTATATGTCAGAAAAATTTCTATTCCTTGCTTTGTAGGTTTTAGGGTGAAAGAGAAAGGACAGGCATCCCTGCAGGGGCAGGGATGCTGAGCAGCAAGCTGAAAGTGCTTGTCACAGGAGGAAGGAATTAAAAGGACACTGTTCAGGTCATGTGGTTCTGTGTAAACTTTCAGTAACCTCCTCCTTGGCTTTGTGTCCCTAATAGTGCTTCAGAAGAGGAGCTATGTTTAACACCCCTTTGCATATCAGATCTTGCTCTGCCATGACACTCATTTTGCTATGAATCTTCCCTTTCTACTTGGCAAGAGAAAAGGCTCATTTCTTGCTTGCTTTGTTATTCTAAAGGCTCTAATAACTCCACTCCTCAGCCCTGTTCTGGAGGAAGAGAGAACACACAGGGAGATGCTGGGGGAAGAGGTGCAATTTGATAATTGTTGACATAATGTTCAACTAAGATTTTCAGTATATTAAAAGAGGTACCTGTGCTCTTCTCCAGGCGCCCCATAGTAGCTGCTATCAAGGGCAGGCTGCACAGAAGAGACACCGCATCACTGAGGCCAATATGGCCCAATGAGAGCTTGCCTTTTGTATAGAAACTCTGATGAAGGGCAATCAAATAAATCAGACATTTTCTCTAAAGTGAAAACATTTCCACCTTATCCTCTTGATCCTTCAGACTGTTATTCATTGTGTGCACAGGCGTAGTGCCTGCAGATGGACCCAAGCAAAGATATTAATTCAGTAATGAATCTGACAGTTTACTAGTAGACTAAGACTCAAATTGCAAAACAATTCATAGCAGAACCTGTTTATAAATAACAAACAGGTATCTTGAGGCTGGTTACCTTTTAGAAACATCACGGTGACAGATTCTGCCTGACAGGTTTGATATGAATTTTCCCCTCTGTATAAATATTGATAGGTTTAATGCTTAGCATTGCAGACTTAATCTTCTTAGCAAGTACATTTCCAGATCTAGAGCTGCACTGAGTGCAAGGTCCCGCCGGCCCTGGTGTGTCAACCACACTGTGTGGTGCTCAAAGTGTTATTTAGAGTCATTTGTCCTTGAAAGGAAAAAGTTAATTTATAAGTGTTCACAAATGTTGTGTATTTGAGTGTCTCGGGGAATTGCCCAAATAATATACTCTCAACCAAGTGGATTTGGGATCATTAAGAGCCTCTAACATGTTAAAGAAGGCATGGGAAAGACACACCAGCAAACAGGGACTAGTGTGATTGGATTGCTCGCATTGTGATGAGGGAAACAAACCACCTTGGCACTGCTGCTGTGTTTCCATATTCCCTACAGATCCCCTGAGATCTCTTTGTGATCATGATGGAAGGAAGCAAAGGAGAGCAGGATTTCAATGTGACTGTTTATTTTTAGAACCTGATCTGACCAGCTCTTCCAAGCAGGTCTGTGTCCATGGAGGCTCAGAGCCCATCTCCACCAGCCAGACGCATAATTTATAACTCCATTTCTTCAATGTCAAAGCTAACTGCACAAAGGACATACAATATTGAGAAAGACCCAATTTTACTGACGCTATGAAGGATGAAGGAAGCAAGACAGGAAAAGAATATTAAAAAATCTGCACATGAGTTAGCTTTGTTTTCTGGCTTCTGAGTGGCTTCTGTTTGTTTATTCCACTTGTACACCTCAGCTCACCGACAGATAATGTAGTTGATTAAAGTTTATTCTCAATTTTAAAATAAAGAATGCTTTAATCTAATTGTTTAAATTAATGACCTGCCCTGCAAATTTTATATTTTGAGTTAGAGTCACTCTCAGTCAATCCTGCCAAACCAAATTCTTTGACCCAATTTCTAAGAATAAATTCCTTCCTGAAAGTCAAATGCAGCCGTACCACTCCATATTGTCCAGCCTGCTGAAACTGGGTTTTATAATGGAAATATGCAGAGCCCTCAGCAATCATGATGCAAATTAAGCTGCTGTATTTATTTTTTTTTTTTTTGTCAAGGCACTTCTGAAATTCTGAGGTCAATACCTATATGGCTCGGCAACAAGAGAATTAACTGCACAAAGATCAGGTGACATTAAAATAAAAAAAAAGTCTCACTGGAAAAAAATAGAAGCATTCAATAATGTATGAGGCATAGATGTGCTTGTTTAAAGTAAAAGAACTGGAATGCTATTTTTTAAACTTTTGCACTGACAAATGGATGCAAAAAACAAAAAAAAAAAGACTTTGTGCTGTCTGTTAACATTCTTCAAAAAAAATTATGATCTGATCTCTATGATCAAACTTTTAATGATGTATTATATAGGATGAGATAACTGGATATCATATATTAACTGCCAGTTACCTGCAACCACACAGACCATTCCTCCTTGCCTTTTCTTTCTGTTTAGGCTGCATACCCACATGTCATGGTGTGTATGTCACTGTGACCTCTCGCCCACACCATAAATCAATAGTAGTTTTGCTGCTGAGGCGCTGTGCATAAATCAAGCCCTATGTGTATTAATAAATATAAAATCACATGGCAGCTCAGTGCTGTAATCCTGATAGGACTCTGAAGAGGCTGTCATCAGAAGCATTGTAGCCTGGTAGCAATTTCATCCTGTCATTTAGGATTTGTATTTCTGCTCAACACTGGCTAGTTTGCTTCAACTAATGTAGATTAGACCTTTTTTTACATGCTGTTTTTCAGGAGAAGTCGTGATCATTTTGCTTTTAGCCTCAACACTAAGTGGGGTGAAGTTGAGGGAAGTAGTGGTGGCAAGGTTTGCCTTGCAGGGTGTTGAAAGCATGGAGTGATATGTGAAAGGCATAGGGAAGTGTCCCGATGCATGGGCATGCTCCTCAGCAACATCCATTTTCTTCTTGTTCTTGCTTCTCTGGGGCCTGGAGCCCTCCTGGGTCTAGGCATACAGCAAGACTGCATACGAATAATTTGTTTGTGCAGGAACTTGCAAGGAGTGTGAGCACCAGCGCAGTAAACTGCAAGAGAGAGACAGAAGAGGAGAGTATTTCATGCATCAAGGTGATCTGGGCTATGGTTTTGTTTCTCTACCCTTGCTGGAGTGAAGATACAGTAGTAGCTTGTAGCAGTGAAGAAGAAAACCATAGCAACAGAAACTTAGTTCATATTTTAATTTATTGCTATAAAAATATTTGCCAAGTGCTAACTCCCTGGGAAAAATGCATTTTTCATCAGTACTACACAGAAATTAGCACCAGAAGAATTAAGGCACTTAATAACTGTCAAGGAACACTGAAAAATGTGCCAAAGACATGAAGACAACTGTATTTGTGTGTCCCTTCCACCTATAGCAAACAACAACTAACTGGATAAATGTCACTGCAAGTTTGAATCAGGATTTGGTGTCATTTTAAATGTAAGTGAAGCAAAGATTTTCTTTATTTAGTTAACTCAGGAAGTGACATAATGACTAAAGGACACAAGCTCTTGTTTGTGTTGCAGATCTCCCAGCCTTAAACCTAGAAGATGAAGGCACTTCCAAATGGCTCAAGTCATAAGCAAACATGGCTATTTTGTACCCAGAGGAGAAGGGGCACGTTCCAGAGATAGAAACAGTCCAACCATTTAGCCAAGAGGCCTTGGGACTTACACCATCTCCTTCTCACCCCAATTTTCCTCCTTCATCTAAGCAAGGAGCCACTGAAGTGGCTTGCATTGCCATGCAACTGCCTCCCAGCCAGGAGTGCTCTCATGAAGCATGTGCAGCCAGCCTGCTACTATTTCACAGGTGGCAAAGCAGCAACGTGGAAAATTCATGGGTGGCTATAGGAGATCCAGAGGTTAGTCTGCTGGACTGAGTACTCACAAGCCTGCTTTGCTGCTCTGTTCCCTGGCTTGTCTCCAAGGTTATCCTCCTGCTACCCCACACTCCCACCAACACAACTTCTCCACATTGCTTTGATATCTTCCCTCCCTCCATATCACAGATGACTAATTTAAAGTGACAGAAAAGCAACCAGCTGCTGAGAGCATGTCCAGGCTTTACATCCTTATATTAAGAGAGTCCCTGTCCTGGTTTTGGCACAAAGACAAAAAGTAACTTTTTTCCCCAACACTGAATGCTGAATCACAGCAAATGCATTAAATATACAACACACAGACTTCAAATACAATTAGGATGACTACAGGTAGCATCATCATATTTCTATAAATGTTTTGAAGGTATGCCAATCTTTCTTTGTGGTTTGTTTGTTTGTTTAAATATGCTGCATTGCCAACAGATAGTAACACCTACTGTCAGACACATACTGCAGAACTGAGTCCTGGGTTTGTTTTCAGGACCAACAGAGACTTTAGGAAATTTGGGTTGTGATAGGCCTGAAGCATCATCTCATTCATACATTCCTAGAGGATGGCATTTTCTGATGTGTCCTGATCTGGACCCAGACTTCTTTCTCCAAATTATTAAACACCAATTACTTACACTGAAGGCTGTGCTGCTGAAATTCATTCTGTGTATTAGTCTGTAATCTGGTAATAAACTGACCACTTTATTCAGCCTCATGATTTTAACAGGGAACATTATTTAGTACCACACACAAAATGCCATCCTTACTATGAGAAAAATAACAACTGATTCATTGTTCAGCTGATGGGAGGAATTACCTCCATCACTGTGTGATTCATCTTGATTCATCCCACGCCTGGAATCATGAAGGAATAATTTAAAGACAACTTAATATATCAGTAAGCTTTAAACTAACTGCAGTCACTGGGCATCACTACGGACAGCTGGAGAAAGTCTGTGCTTTGTACGGAGTGATGGTGGACAGAAGCAAAATGTGAAGCAGTCTCAGTTGCAGAATAGCAGTAATGCAGAGATATAAAGCATAGTTATAGCAATGGATGATGTTCCCTTACCCAGGGTTCACTGTGTAAAGCTCTCTCAAAGGAGAAGGTAGAAAAACAAGCAAGTTAGAGAAAAGGAATACAAATTTTATTGTAGGCAAACCAAGATCTGTGCAGGGAAAGAGTGACAAAAATTGAACTGTTACATGTACTGACAAGACAAATAGGACAGGATATGGTAGATCATCCTAAAATAGTGCAAAGCCTGGTGCTTGCCTGCTTGCACATAAGACAAGCAGGGGACAGGTACTGGAAGGAAGAGCGTGCAAGCAAGAAGCCAATATGGGGAAAAGAGCTCTAGAAAATCAGCAACACAAAGCAGATACTCCAGAACACACTAACCTTGAAAGACAGGGATAATGAGAAAAACAGCCAGGAAAACCTTCAGTCAGGCTCTTCTCAGCGACATCCAATGACAGGACAAGGGGCAATGGGTGCAAGCTGGAACATGTTCCATGTAAACGTAAGGAGAAACTTCTTCACCATGAGGGTGACAGAACACTGGAATGGGTTGCCCAGGGAGGTTGTGGAGTCTCCTTCTCTGGAGTCATTCAAAACCTGCCTGGATGTGTTCCTGTGTGACCTCATCTAGGTTGTCCTGTTCTAACAGGAGGGTTGGACTAGATGATCTTTTGAGGTCCTTTCCAACCCCTAACATTCTGTGATTCTGTGAAAAAGACTGGGACACCAGAAGGATTCAGGTCCCCTGATGGGATGGGGTAACAGCAGTGATACTATAAAGAAATCATGGAGTATTTGTCTGCCACGGAGCACCAGTTCTTTTAAGATCCAGCTATGGCCTGGACAAAGCTCTTTGTGATACAGTAAGGCAGTGTGTATAGTTCCTGCAGCACAGCTTTGGTTGGGGTTTCTAACACTGTTCTAGCACAGACTAAGAAGCATGCTGTGGTGTCAAGGGGAGCACACACAGGGCAGCCCTATGGAATGGATGAGCCTATAGATTCACTAAGTGAATACTCTGAAACACTGTAATTGCTGTCTGGGATGCATTATTGCAATATGAGGATTTTAATGGAGAGTTAAGAGCAGCGCTGCCCTTTAAATACCCTATGCATTCTAAGGCTGCACTAGATGATTTTACACCGATTATTTATTAGCATTATAAGTAAATGAGTTATTATCATTCATGAATTCCATAACAGTCAATTTGCTTCTCTGCCCAGAGCCTTGAAGTGCCAGTTTTACAATTTCTTAGAGATGTAACCATAGGAACTAAGTGATTGCCAACATAAACCTTCATAACTAATGATGATAAGCTTTCACTCTATTGAGTGATACTGAAATCTATACAGAGTCGACGAAATGCACCTCAAGGGCTGTGGGACCCTGAAGGCAGCAGTACATCGACTTACTGTATGTAACACTTACATACTGCCTGAGTGAGTACATTGGCTCAGCTGTGCATTTTTGAAACTTGCACAAAGAAGTGTGCTGTGAAATGGAAGATCAAGAAGGCCGATTTTCTGCCCTGGAAAGCAGAGATCCCTCTGAGCTGTAATAGATTGCAAAGACAGTCCCCTGGATGCACTCCCTGCGTATCACAGAGAAATGAAATACGGCAAAAGAGAGGGGACACAAGCCCCCAGGGACTCTCCGGGCAGGGCAGTGCCAGGTCCCATGCCCTGGGTCACTAGTGCAGCTGCAGCACTGAGGGGTCATGCTCTTCCATGCAGTTTGGAGCAGTCCCCAGAGCTGAAGCCAACCCCCTTCCTACAACAGAGTACCCACCTCAGAGGATGTATTTACCTGTAGATACTTTCCGCAGGGTCAAACACAAAAAGGCAGTCAAATAGCTTCTGCGGGGATCCTTCCTGCACCTGTCAGACTGGGATGAATATTTCTGCTCTGTTCCACTCTGGAGAGGTTTGGGGGTTTTTTTCCTAAGCATCTAGTGTTGGAGGATAACCAGCTCCACTGAAAATTATCGTCAAGTGGGTGTGTGGTTTCCAAGCAATAACATGGCTTTTCCTGAGAACCTATATGGGGATGCAAACACTCCATCTCTGGAGGTGATAATTTTATATACTTATATATCACACCATGAAAGAATGCTTTTTGCTCTTGCTTGCCTGTGACTGGGAAGACAAAAGACCATCTTGTAGGGAAAAAAAAAATCGGTAGCCCCACAAATTAGGCTGGCAAACTGCTTTCTTGCCAAGGGGGGCGTATTCACCACCACTAAGGTAAGGTGAAGGCAGAGAGCTCTCGCAGATTAAACGTGGCACTATGGGTTCAGAAAGCTTAGCTGTGGGTCTCCAGATGGCCTGCTCAGGCAAGGGAGTTGCCTGTTTTAATGTGCATTTAAGAAAATGCAGTCCAATCAAGGTGTGGTGTCTGCTTGCAGACCAGCTCTGCAGTTACTAGCAAGAGATACTAGTACTTTTCGGGGAGAAGAGGGAGAAATCTAGAGGCTTGAGGTGCCTGAGAGGTTTCCAGTGCGCTTTGTTTATGAACAACTGCGGCAGCTCCCGTCAAGCACAGCCCAGGACGGTTCAATGCAAACTGCACGGACCAGCCAAGATGACAAGTGACTGACAAGCTGAGAAGCAGCATCTGTGCTCAGAGCCTGGGTCAATCCCTGGTCCTCAGCTGGCTGGGCTGGGAGTGCTGGCATCTCTTTCAGGCTGTGGGCAAGAGGCACAGGAGGCTTTGACACTTGCTCAGAGCACATCTTGCAAGACATCTTCATTTACTGCTTCAAGAGAAATATGTATAAGGATCAAATGACCCTTAAAAACCAGAAACAAGATCCAGATGACTTCTACCACAGAACGCTAGTGTGGAAATTAGAGGTATCATTGCAAATGGTTTGGGGTTCATGAAGTGTCTTTATCATAAGAAGATATAAAAGACTTTACCATTTTTTTTAGATTCTTCCTAGATCACTGCTGTAGAAGATCATGAGTGTGCTCCAGTTTCAGTTATTTGCCTATGAGGAAGTGGAGAACACAAGAGCAATCACCTGGGGCCTGATCAAAAATGATTAGTGCCCCTGTGCTGCAGGGGAAACTCCTAAGGGAGAAGGTGCAGGGCAATGGAAGCAGCAGGTGAGGGGCTGCATGTGCATCTCCCACTCTGCACCATACAGGGAGCAAGGGGCTGCCTGAGCCAATAGCATCACCCCTGCAAAGGAACAGAACTGAGTGTTTGCTTTTTAAATGTTTTCTGAAGGAAAACATCTGAAAAGAGATACAGTAACAGCTTCCTTTCATCTTTGGGGAAAAGTGGAGTGTTTCAAGCCTGAGATACCATAGGCTGGGCACACTTCTGTGCATAGATATATATACACACACATTTCTCTCTAAGCTGGCTCTATATAGCACCTTGCATTAAGAAGCCCCCATTTTATTTCTGTAGTGCAATAATCCTAACAATAAAGAAAAACGTTTGAATATTTGACTTCATTAAGTAAACTATACTGATCCTTTAAGCAGGTTGTTGGTTATCTTGATCATCAGAAACACTCAGAATCCTCTCTGCTTAAATGCATCTGCCTTCAATTTTGTATAGATATGCAGTCACTGGCAGATAACATTATCACACAAGATAATAGGCTCCTGCTGCTAGATAAACACTTAAGAGGAAGATGCACATTTGAATTTTTATTTCATTGGCTTTAATGAGATGCCATCAGCTCAAGTTTAGCCCCATATTTAGATGTCATTAAGAGAAGCTCTATAGAATCATAACAACAATAAAAATATTCCAAATAATTTTTAGAGTAATTTCTACTGAAAATAGGTGTTTCTTGAAAACACACATTTCTTTGCAGCCTTCATGCAGCACTGCATTGGCAGATAAAGAACCACACACAGCAAGGATGGGACTGAGAGATCTTATGAAGTGACCCAGGACTCAACCACCTCTTGCAGGCCAGATGCCCTCCCACAAGCAGGGCTGCAGCCTGTGCATACTTGATAGTGATGTTCTCTGTCTAAAGTGTTGGTGTCAGTGCATGACATATGCTGGTGCAGTTATGTTTGGCATGGATGTAGTGTGCAAATTTGGCCACCTAGCCATACAGGTAAGAGAGGTTTGGGCCTTCTGAGAGCCCCTGTTTACAGCAGTTTGATCTCCTTCATGCTCTGACACACAGAACACCATCCATCACTCCTCAATAGTGGCTGCTCCCTGCAGGAGCAAAAGGCTCAAGCTAGTCAGGTTTACTGGCTTTTCTCTCTTTGTCTGCTTCATATGGTGCTGAACTCCAGTGTCTCCAGCTCCACATCCTTTTCTTGGTGACCTCTGAGGATTTTAAGATCTCCAAAACTAATTTTCTCTTTCATCTTTCATCAGGGATAAATTGAAGGAATAATAATTTGACCATATAAATATATTTATATCCTATCATATCATATTATATTCTAAACAACTGCCTCTAGGTACAAGAAACCACATTAAAATGCATGCAAAGTAAGTTAACAAATGTCAGCTAGAGGTCTCAAATACAAACTGTGCTTTTCAGCCCCCAGGCTAGAAATCTGAATAAACAGATGTTCTTTGCACTGTGCCCTGAAGGTTAAACTTAACCTTTGTTAGACAAACAAGGGACTCTGATATTCTTTTCTAAATAAGAAGTGTTGATGACATATATAATCAAGGCTTAGACCATTTGACATATTTTAGGTTAAGGATTTTAGCAGAGGAAGAGAAATTATAATATTTCTAGGAGAGGAGAAGCAAACAGATTGTACACAATAAATCAATAAATCAGTGGCATTCACTGAGAGGTACCTCTCCACCCATACCTACTTTCTTTGCAGTTCAGTTGGAAGGATGATCTCCAAGACCCCTTGGATGAATGGCTCCTCTCTGATATACTGTTACTGACTGATTTCCAGGTTCACTCAGAGCAAGACCCAAGTTTTACTCTTTCATATACCAATGAGTTACGGCTTGACATATGGACATTAGTAAATCCACCAGAGATAAACCCTGTCAGAAGTACTCTTATGCATAAGAAGCATTCCAAAAGCTAGACCATGCCCATGTTGCAAAGACCCCAGTTGAAGCCCACTGATTAAAATCCATCCCTAAAATCTGGTAGTTTTAGACAATCTCTACCTAAGTACCGAATCCATTTTATGCTTACTTCTCCAAAGTCAATGCATGTCATCAGGATCCCACTTAACACAGGTAGGAATGATATAACATTTTCAAAGACTATTTTCTTTATTACCTCCATATGACATTTACCTGGAAAGGTAGGTCCAGCCACAGCTTTGCTACTTATTTGCAGCATCTGTATCTCTCCTGAGCAGTGAAGACTGGCTAGTACCACAAGAATGGGATTCAAAGGTCACATCATTTCTGTGAGCTGTACAGCTACTGAGATGGTGTCTCTGCAGGCTCTAGAACGTCCACACCTTTGAGAAAGGCAAAAACATCACAACCGCAAACTCAGTTCCACCAAGCAAACACAAACATATAAAAATCTGTTCATGAGCAGCTGCTGCCCACATTTATATAGCTTGCATAGAAGTCATAATCTCTGAGCTCCTCTCTGTGCTTCTCCACACACAAGAGAACTGTTAGAGTAAGAGACATGGAAAAAAGATGAGAAGGTCTAAGGCCCTGGTGGTGCCTTTAGCTGATGAAAGAAAGGTTTACAGTTTAACACACACGAAGAGCCTTAAAGAAAATAGGCTGGCCAACCCTATGAGAGCAAGGATTGCAGAGCTAGGAGAGCCACTAAGACAGTTACATTCCTTGCTGCTTTGCTGAGTTTCACAACGCTAATCTAGAATGATGCTCAAGGAACGGTTACTCAGCAGAGGGCAATCAATGTTTTGCCATGTTTTCAAGAATAATGGATTCGGGTGCACAGAAAATGGCTTATAAACTTTATGCAATAATATACTTTGTATTAGGAAAGTACAGAACTGTGATTGTTAATCATCTAATTAAATTTCAGGCTAAGTTATCTGTAATTCAATTTACTGATGCGTTCTCAGTGAATCACAAACATTTTGAAATAAGAGGTTAGTATGACAACTGTGCACAATGATACAGAAAATAAAGGCCTTTTCCATGCCAATTGGAAATAAACCCACAGTTATTTAAATAAAGACATGAATTATTTATGGCACTTTTGTAGCACAAAGATGCTGATGCAGACACTATCATAACAGAGAACATAAAAGCAGAAACTACATATGTGACTTAACTGCCAATAATTCTGTAAAATGTCTAAAGAAATAGTACCTTGTTTACTACAGCAGGCTATTCCTCCCAACACACAGTGAACATGGGTTTTTCTGTATTACACTCATGCAATGAACTAGACTACATTAATATCCTTATACTAAATATTTTCATCCTAAAGCTGAATCTTTTTTTTAACGTTATTATACAAAGAACCTGTTGAATACATTCAGCCAGATATGCTCGTTTCCATCATAAGCTTTACAACAGTTTTAATGCCTCCCACTAGAAAGTCAGCATTTTGCCTGATGTTAAAAAAAAAAAAAAAGTTGACAACAATTTAAAATATACAACTTTAAGAGCTATTTTCCATGGGAAAGTCTATAGTGAGGGCAATTACTCCTTTTAAAACACAGCTTCCACTGTTCTGTTGTGAGTTACACTTAAATAGGGACTGAACTCATCATCTAAACATCTGTAAATAGTCTAAATACAGGACATTAAATCTGGATAAGAAATCTCTGCAAAAATGATCATTGATATTTTTTTATATTGTGCAAATTAGGGATAACTCTATTTTGTACATGGCAGCATCAGAACTCTCTGCTCCTCACAAATTATCTGGGACAGGACATATTTCTTCTAAATGGTGGCATTTTGACTGCCCGGAGTGAAATCAGAGGGAGAATGGCTGACGCAAACTGTAGATAAATATTGGTTAGTATCAGTAACTAAGTAACAGGATCTATCAGAAAGGGTGTGAACCACATTACCCTGCTTCAGATACCAACTGCTGGGGCTGCATTATTTCAACTGCCTTGCAGCTCTTATTAAAAGAAATAAAATTATAACCTAGAGATATTGCACATGCTGTATCTCTAGCCTTAACAATGGTCTCATCTCATCTCTTCTCATCTGTAACAGGGCATAACTTAAATAATATTCTTTTAAAACACAACTGGACTCTGCTTTTAAGAGAGGAAATCAGCCCCTGGAGCTCACAGAAAAGCAGAGATGCTGCACAGGAGTGTAGTAGCCAAATGTAATTCCCAGAGGAGCTCTTAATAGGTAGCAGTTGTGAAAGATGCATCAAAATATCCCAAAATGAGCACTTTGTTGCTTTTTTTGTTTGCTGACAGTTTATACCCAGGTAAACCTCTAGCACAGTAATAGTTTTTCTTGGCCAACATAAGCAATATAGATCCAGTATCTTTCTTTGCTAAATAAGAGGAACATTTACAATAGCTGCTGGCTAGAAAATTAACCAAGTGAACTCTTCAATTTGTCTGTCCCTGTCTGTTTCCCTCATTATTTTTTTATGGAAATCAAAGTCTAATTCTGTCTCTCTGCTTGTAATCACATTCAGAACATGCTCATGACTCAGTAATCTGCTTATGAACATTGCCGTTCTCTGCAGTAACTGCAGCACCCACATTTGGGGCGGTCTGAATGCTCACACAGCTTGCAGTTGCCAACACAATTTTTTCTTCCTAGCTGTTTTTGTCATCTTAAACTCTCCTCTCCATTATGAAAGCTAATGGGATGAACAGGAAACACATCAAGCCAAAGTTAGAAGTCATAAGGAGCTATTCACCACACTGCAAAACCCTGGTAAGCAATTTCTGATGGCTTTATTCAAAAAGTGAAATTGCTGCTGGTGCCTTATCAAAACAAGCCCAGCCTGAAAGGCCAGATGTGAAATCCCACACTTATTATCTCAATGTAAGGGAAGGCTGATCCAAATTTGGTATTTTGGCTTGAGCAAATGCAAATAGCAGAGTTCCTCTGCATACAGAACATACTGTGGATGAGGTTTTATTTTAAAATTAAACTAGTTGCCAAGACGTTAACTTTCTGAGCTGTGCTTAGCATCATAATTACCTGCTTCAACTAGTAATCGATTGCCTTTGTGCAGCAGGGGCATCTGGTTATTACTCCTCATTCTGTCCCAGCTGAGGAACTGTAAGCAGGTATCCACGTCACCTTCCCACCAGCTACTGGTGAAGGTGAATTCACATTTAATGGCAATACAAAAATGTGTGTGTTCCTCAATGAGAAGAGACAAAAAGCAACGAGTAACAAAGGGCAAGGAAACACTCTGTGGGAGCACAAGATACACAGATGGGCTCATCATTATTATCCTTTTAGCTGCATTTTGATGGCTTAGCAATCCAGCTAATTTTACTGAGAGAAATGGTGAAGTAGAGTGATAATACTTCTCTATTAAGCAAGTGCACTTTTATATATAGCCAGAGTTTGGATCACAAAAATAAAAGGTAGGAGCACAGAGCTTCTTTTCTGTTTTAGTGTATAATCAGTATAAATGCTTTTCCACATTCAAAACATGCACCAATATCAACTGTCTTGCAGCCCACAATTCTTCTTCTGATGTGGACAGAGATACTGTTAGAAGAGTTTGTAGCAAAATGATTTGAACATTCCTATTTAAAACCTTGTTCTGTATGACAGATGTACAGGTATGTATTGCACAGGGCTCTGGTAATATATTCTAATGTTTTCTCATGCTTTCTGCAATCATAGTCCCCAGAGTATAATATTTTGGAAGAAGCTAATTTGTCATATCATCTAAAGAAAACAAGCACAGATTTCCCATCTCCATTCACACAACAGCATACAAAAACAGAAAGGTTTTCTCTATTTCTAAAGAATGAGCCATGAGCAGCCTAAAAATAAGCTTTGAAAAGCACATAAAAATAAACATCACAAATATGAATGAGAAAGAATCCTAAATGAGACATTTATTAAATCCAGGAAGGCAAAGGAATAATGAAGCAGCTTGTGCCTTCTCCTCAAAACTAATTCTCTTTGATTTGACATGTTCATTTTTGTGTGTTTACAGCTAGGCAGAAATTTGCTGAAGAGATGTGGTCATGGAGACATGCAAGTGGGTCAGAATAACATGTTTCTGAAAGCTGAAGCACATAATTTTTTAACAATTACCTCCTGGAGAAAGTGTAAGGACAAAAACACACTGCTGCTAGCTAAGCAAAACCTCTTTTGAAAGTTTTTGTGCAGAATGTACTGTACTTCTGCTTATTTACCCTGTTTCTTTTGTTTTGCCAACTACAGTATTTCCATGTTAATCTAGAGCATGCTCATTTTTGACTTTAAAACTGGGTCAACACACCCAGAAAATTCACACCAAACTGGAGTTCCCTAGCACAGATAGGCTGAGTTGTCAAAACATTCTCATCACTGAGTAAATTTGCGCTTAGAGCAAAACCAACAGCCTGGAAAGCACAAGTGCCCTGCAAGCTATCAATTAGCCCTTACATCAGGATAAACTTGTGTCAAGAGGAAATTACTTAGACTCCACTTACCTGAAGAAAGGATATATTCTTGCTGTGCTGTTTCATAAGATCTTATAGGAGAGGTCCTATAACCTCAGTGGAGTATGATTTAATCTGAGAATCTTCTGGGATTTCAAAGATTTCCCATTCTCATCAAGATGAAAAAAAAAAAAATGCTTTCAGATGTTTTCACAATGTCTCCCCAGAGCAAACCAAAGCTTCATGAGTGAGGCAGCAATTTGAGCACTGGACATTCTACACAAACACCTGGTCTAAGTCAAGTGTAGTTGGGTGATAAAGCAGCTCTCCCAGACCTTGTGCAATTGCCTGTCCAAAGCTATTTGCAATTTTGGGGAAAACACTTTTTTGGGGGAAATTGGTATTTTCCAAAGAAAATACATATCCAGACATCATATTGCTTAAGGTGCTTTAAGCATCTTTAGGTGAAGCAGGGATCACAGCTCACCTTAGCATGCCTGCCAGGCCTGCTTATAGTCCCTATACTGTACTGTACTTTGCAGTTTCTGCAGGAAAATTTAATTTGTCATGTGTTTTTAATATCAGTAACTCTGCTTATGAACGTGGCAGCATGAGCAGGGACCCAGTATTTTTGGAAATAGGAATGACACACAGAAGACGAAAGAGCAGCCATGAGGGAAACCTCAACATTTGGTGTAGTATGAACTCTGGTCTTTCTGGGGCCATCCAGGTGAGATCCCCCAACACAAACTGTTCCAGTCCACACCAAAGTCTACCATTTTCAGCAAGGGTCACTGCTCCACAGTGTACTCTTCACCAGGGACACATGTCAGGCTAACAAAAGCTCTGCAATGCCAGTGCAATCTATAGATTTATTTCTTTTCAGTGAAACCAATTCTCCACAACAACCTGGTCATCAGAGAAATCCGCCTTCTTACAAATACTCTGGAGTCCCCTTTTCCCCTAGCTGTTTTCTCCTTGCTTACAGCCTTCTAGGCCCATGAGCCCTTTGCTTCAGAATAACAAGATGAATCAAAAATACTCAGATATAACATAACTAAAGCTGCAGGCAGTATGCACTATTTTTGAAATTTTTGGAGTTTCTTTCATTTACAGTGGTTCACATTGGACTTCCTATCTTTTTTAAGATTTTATTTGCAAACATATGCAGAGATGCATTCCTGTACCTGAACTACATTTTTTCATTAACTTCAACAAAACTTTTTTTTCCTGATCTTTGGAAAAGATCTAAGATAGGAAAACATTCAAAGCACTGTTATCCCAGGTGATTCTTACCAATCGTACTTCTTAGCTTCATTTCAAACAGAGCCAGATGGTAATAAACAGGTGAGCCTTCCCTTTCTTGTAGATATTCACACAGGCCTATGTGGGTAGTAATGAAGCCTACTTAAAGCACATGCATCTAATAGTGAGTGGTTCAGATGCAAAGATTAAACCTTTGAACTAAGGCTAGCTAGAAATGCATTACAAACTACTTCGTTATCTCCAGTTATGGGAGAATTCAACAGAAAAATTCCTATAGACTTGGGTGAAGCCATTGACCACATCTCAGCCTTCCTGAACTGACATTTTCCTGCTCTAGTATCACTTTTTCTTCTTTTACAGGACATCTTCCTAACTTAATCCTTCCTCCATTTATGATGTCTTTCATGATGTTTCTTTTCAAGGCACCACCTTGTCTCAGTATATCTTTATCTGCTTCTCTTTTCAATTTGTATCTTTTGGAGTAACCAAAAAAAAAAAAAAAAAAAAAGCCTTAACCTTTACTGTGCAGTGTCTTCCCAGACAAATGAGGCAAGAGAAGTAAAAACCCACCTCCCCTTTCCCATTCAAAGACCTTTCAAGAGTTTTGGTCTTATGAGGGCTGAGCTCACAGATCTGAAATTTGCTGAGACATATTTCCCCACACTAGTCCTAATTTAGTGTTATTGGCTGTACATGGCTCCCAGTCCCAGTCCTGCCTGTCTAGTCTCCAAATAGCACTGCAATACATTTCTAGTTGAATGTCACAGGGGCAGTCTGTCTTAGACTTTAACAGGATTTAATCAATAGGAAAATAGCCCTTTTGAAGCACATCATGGCTTTCAGTCTACTGAATGGGGTAAATGTAAATTGAATGCTGAAGGTTTAAAAAAAAAAAAGTGTAATGGGTGAACTAATTTGTAACATGATACATTTTCTATTAGGACATATATTCCCCTTCCAGATTCAGTACTGCCAATATAGCGCTACATCTATTAGTATGACACATTGGGTGGATGGGTCAGAAAAGTTCAGCCTTAAATTTGTAGGAAAAATGATGCTGTATGTATTTTCCAGTTCTTGTCTGTGTTAACCTCTCCATCTTGAGATTTGCAACATTTATTAACTTACATATTTGACATTTCCTGCTTTGACTGAATGTCCAGTCTCCTTCTGCTTTCAACTATTTCAGAGACTGTTAACAAGGGAAAATAGAACTGGCTGGGAAAATAAATTAGTTTTCAAAAAAGATCACTTGGAAGTGGCTGTGGCTCACAGCTCTACTGAAGAAAGTTTCTGTGATGCCTGGGAGTGGACGGCTCTTCAGTTGCCCAAAAAGTGATTTTTAAAAGCGAAAAGTAAATTCCTAACTTTACACTGTTACCCAAGAAGGCAGTCCTGTCTTGCCCCCCGACCAACATGGCACTAATCTGATTTTAAGGAAATATTCAGCATTCATCTCCTCTTGTCATTAGAGAAGGAAATGAGATGGGCTGTACATGGCCTTTACAGCTTTTAGTGATGAGCCTGGCAGGATAATTCGGACAGAATCCTCTCTCCCCAAACCTCAAAGCAGGCTGGTATATCTGTGCTCCAGCAAACCCTCCCTGACCTGCCCTGGCATGGGGCAGAGATGTCTTTGGTGATGGGTTTCAGTTCCTCACCTCCTCTCCAAATTCTACACTACTGCAACAAAAAAAAAAACCAGGGAGAGAGAAACTGCCTCTTGTCAAAGAAAAATGTGCAAGAAAGATGAGATTAATGTGGAACAGCTGCGCTATGGATTTGATGAATAATTTGCTGAAAATAAATGTTAATGGCAAATTAAGGACAGAGATTAGCTCTGCAGTTCTGTGTTCTCAGTGGGTAACTTGCTTGCACAAAAGTAGACAACAAAACTTGGCATGATGAGTAGCTTGGCTGGCAGCATCTCCCCAGGAGCAAAGCAGCAGTGGCCCGCCGGGGCTGCTGCCTGCCAGGGTGCGGGCAAGTGGCTGGCAAGGAGCTGCTTTCTCACAGTCTGCTCAGCTCTGGGCAAGCCTTTTGTTTTCAGGACCTCTAAATGCAATGTGTTCATTCACTGAGGAATAAAAAGGAGATGATGACCAAGTGGATCAGCTCAGCTGCTTCTGTCCCCTCTTCATCACCAGTGATACAGTTTTCAGACAGCAGCTGAACACTATACCCATGGCAAAGAAGCCCCTGACTCTGCCTGTTTCAGCCTTTGCTTTCCTGGATGGATCTATTTTCTCCTACTGTATTCAGGAGGGAATTGTCAGTTCAGAGCCCCAGTATAACAAGCACCAGACCTTTCAGGTCTCTCCACCAATTTTGGTTCCCATCCCAGGTGCCCAGGGAAGTCAATAACTAGCAGGCAGCGAGCACCCCACCAGCCTATTGGAATGCATTTTCTGAGCTCACCAAGAACTCAAGTTCTTCAGTTTGCACCTCCTACATACTCAGCAGCACAAAATTTCCACTCTCCCTCCTGCTTTCCACTCCTACCTTAGGTCTTTAGCCCCTTCCCCAGCTGCAGGACACTGAGCAGGTGGGTTTAGTGGTGTGACAGCAGCGGGATCCAAGGTAAGGCATGCTCTGCCCAGATCATGACATCTCTGCTACCTCCAGCAATGCCAATTTTTAGGACCATGCCTGGCTCAATTTGTCCACCAAACACCTTCCTGTCGGAGTCCACAGTTTCAGATACAGCCCTGTCAATGCAGAGTGTGTCAGCTGCCCTCCTGCTACTCCATGCACAGGGCCAGAGTACACAGGAGGTGACTCCCCTCGGCAGGGCTGGGGCTCAGGTCCCTGACTAGAAAGCAGGTGGAGGTTCTGCCTGTGGGAGGGAGGTTTCTCTGCTCCATGACTGTGATCTGTGAAGTAAACCCCATGGCTCCATCATCAATTTCTCCCATAACAGCTGGGCGCTGGCATGGAGAAGGATGAAAACACCAAGCCATTTCTCCTCCTCTGAAAGGATAAAGTTCAATAAAAAGTGGATATTGGCAGGCTGGCATAAATTACCATGCTGGCTCACATCCTGAAATGTCCCAGCTTTGCCAATATGCCTGACTGCTTCATGGACATTGAATAATATGACCCCAAACACAACAGAAACCACTTGTGTCTGCAGAAATGATGGCAATTCATTCTGTAGTTCATTCAGCCAACTCTGATCACTGCTATTGCTTCAGTTGAGAAAAGACATTAATCTGTCTAATTTTTCTTTCTGCAATTCAGATCAGACAATCTCCATTTACTAAACGTGATTGATAAATGAATTAATTGCATAACGTTCATTCCTGACACTAGTTCAGAATACACAAACTGGGAATAAGTCACTAGGAACCTCTATAAATAGAAGATAAATTATGGATCATTCAGGATATTTTCAAGCTCAGTACCAGGAGAGGCTTGAAAGACTGTTCAACTTTGCCCAGTCCAATTCTTCCTCATCGTACACTCTCAGCAACCATAATCACTAGATCACTAGAGTTGCACGGCCAAACACGAAGGTCTGTTTGGATGGATGTATTGCATCTGGCAGAAAAAATTTTCCCTGCATTGCTTCATGCCTTTATGAATTTTGTTCTTAATCCAACAAGCACAAGTCTTCTTTTTCTCCTTTTTGAAACAATAATATGCAGCCAGCAAGTAAAACCAAAGTTTTTTCTCTTCATTACTAAATTTTTGTCACTTTTTATGTTTGTTTGCTTGTTGAAAGAGGAAATTTGAAGAATTACGTAGTATATAACAGAAGAGATCATAACTGGCAAGAGGCAGTGGTGGAGGGTTCCCAGCACGGCCTACAGCAGACCCAGGCTCACAAGGAAATTACATATGTTCTTTTGCTGTGCCACACAGACACGGAGCAGGTTATGATTGAGATACACCCTGATTAATGGAAAATTGTTCCTTAAAGCCAATTAATCACTTATGAGGGAACACGAAGCACATCCAGTTCCTTCTGAACAGAAGAATGTTTACTAGCCGTGCAATGAGCTTTATTACATTATCTCCTACAAGTTTTATGCATGCAATCAAAGCATCTACATCATGTTCTGCACATTTTAAACACCTCCATAAAGAAATGCAATGACCTTCACAAAAAAAGTTAACAAAGGCCAATAATAATCAAGTTTTACGTCAGTGAGGCACAAATATTAACTATATGCAAATTACACACATAAATCTGAAAGGAGCAGGCAGCATCCAGCACTTTGCATAGTCACTGGAGGTACTGATACCAGAGATGGCATCAGGAAAGACTCTCACTGCCAGTCCTCTAAGATAAGACACAGGGTAGACATGCATCTTGAGTGGGGAAAGTAAATGCTAATGTGTTCATAGACCCTCCTTTAGAAATGAAAGGAGCAAAGCAGTAATTCAAATGTCACTTAATTTTTATTACTTCAACAGCCAAACAAATGCCCTTTCCCAGGATTGGTTAAAACTGCTCTAATAGCATACAATTAGGAAAGGCATTTAATAAATCAGTGCCACTCCCTGCATGCCTCGGGCTGACCAGCACCTCCATACAGGTCCTTGCAAGCTGTCCTGCTGAGAGATGGAGCTGTGAGCAGTCAGGGGACACAGAAAGGACTGTCGTGGCTGGGAGAGCATGGCAGGTAGAGCCGCTCTCTGAAGTGCTGCCTCTGGCTTATTGCAAGCTCCCACTGAACAACACCTCTCACCCTGAGCTCACATGATCAATCACTGGTGGGAAAACCTAGCAAAGCACTCCTTTTTTTAATCCAGAGTGATTACATAAAGAGGTACAGCTAATCCCACAGCTCTTCCATAAAATAAGGTTTGATATATCACTGTATTCGCTGACTGTTTGTCACTACTAAGCAAAGGACTTGTACTCTCATATCTTCATGCATTTAATACCTTATGCATCTAAAAGTAACATTTTGGCTGTTTTTATTTGCACTGCACTACAAGCTCATCAACACAGCAGCAAGATTTATTTCTTTTTTAAGTATTGATAAAGAAAACTGAAAAAACATCCCCCTTCATCTCCACTCCTTCTCCCATGTTCTAAGGATGCAGACATCAGACAGAGGAGGTGTTTGAGATAGAGACAGTCTACCTTCAGCACATTGCCATGAACAGGGCTGTGAAGGCCTTGTCTCTCAGACCAGTGCTGACACCACAAGAGGGGTAGGTTTCAACAGCAGAAGCATCATCACATCATACCATGAATCAGATTTAACCTACTTTATCTGTATATTCACAGCCATGCCGCAGGAAACATGCTGTCAACCTCACAGCCCCACCAAGGATCATCCCAGGGCCAAGCTGCTCTGTCCACATTGGAAGAAGACAGTTCACATGCATTTCTGCTCCATCTGCTTGTTGTCGCACGTAGGAGCCCATAGGAGCAAGGCAAGCCAGGCATTGCCTCTGCCTTTTCTCTGCATAGGAAGGAACCACCCATCCCACCCCATGGTGAGGATGCCCAAGGCAGTTTCTACCTCCATGCCTTTGACAATATCAGCAGATCTATACGTTTCGATGCTGACAGCTTGAACTCAGGTCAGGGGCTGCATAAGCAATACAGAAGCATTGAGCCTGGGTTTTAGATAAACAATTTCCCCGTCTGCCTCTAATTTCAACCCTCACCCCACTTAAAGCTGAGTGATAGGTGACACTTTGGAGTCACAGACTGGAAAGCAGTGCTTCCGGAGGCCATACCTCCTGCAATCACAGCACAGCCACAATTGATTTTCCTCAGGGGTCTTTTGTGCTGCTAGTCTGGTCCTATAATTACATTTCAAAACAAAGCTGCCTGTCAAGATGAAGTCTACTTTCCTGATGATGCTGATTTTCTCTTCCTTTCACATTGCAAAATAATACAAATAGGATGAGAAACTTTTTTTTTTCCCCCAGATCTTCTCTATGCTGCATAATTTTAACCTCCAAACTAGGTCAGCTCAGAAAGGGAGCATTTAATTTAATCTGTTACAGTCATTAACAAAGATGTTACATTGTTAAAGATTAAATGCGAAGGCTTTACCAAAATACCAACCACCTGGTGTAAATGGTTCCTAGATGGTGCTAAGAAAAAGCAGACAGAATGCAGAGGAAAACTAAAGAAAAGAGCCTACCAGTCTGAAGCTCTGACGTTTTGGGCATTTTATCACTCCCTGGGATTTGAAACAATGTTATTCCATCCATTGTGAATTTCAGCACATTGAACAACGCGTATTACCCTAATGCACAACATTGGTGATGGGTTGAGGGTGAGGAGAGCCTTGTAGACTCCAAGGTTAAATGCAGGGGCGTCTCATATCATGATCAAGCCCTTTACGATAAATAAAATTCAAAACAAAACACTCTTCTTCCTCCCTCTCTTCCTGGCATTTGTGCTACCTGAATATATAACCCTCAGGGTGATTGTTTTTGGAGTTGCTTGAGAACAAGTCCTGGCATCTTTATTTTGGCTATAGAGCAATAAGCCTCAAGCTCATGACCATTGGCTAGAGACATATAAGCAGGCTTGGGGTCCTGGCCAAGGCAGGAGGCTGCCCATCAGAGCAGCACCACCCATTGTTGTAGATTTGCTCTGGCATTGCTTTGTTTCGGTTTGGCAGTCCTTGCTCTTTGAGCTTTTGCATTTTTATTTTTTTTTAACTTAAAAAGAAACAGTCCCATTCCCACCTGTGGTCCTGAGGGGCCAGGTACAGTCACAGACAGCACCTCCATCTGCAGCCCTGCTCCTCACTGGGCTCCTGTAGCCCCAAAGGGGTGTCAGAAGCACAAACCAATTGAAAATTGTAAAGCTGATAAACTGGTGACTAGGACAGACACAGAGGCTGGGTGAAAACCCAGTGGTCTGTGTTGTCATGGCACCGAGGAGGAATGTGGAGCAGAATGAAGGCTGCACAGCCCCATTCTTCCACTTATCCCATTCTCCTGCCTATTGCAGTAGTTACCTGCTCCTTGCAGAATATACCAAGGAAGCCGGCAATGTTCATGCCACTGACTACAAGGAACAATGGCTTGACCACAGTCCCACCCCTGCACTTTGCACAATAGTAGATAACAAGGTATGATAATAGTAGATAATAACAATAACAATAGCAGTAAATAACAAGGTCCCTGTTTCGGACCTAACTTGGCAATGAGAATTCAACACCAAATCATAGGGGCAAATCAATGGGTTTGTCTTCCTAGCTCTCCCCCGAGGGACAGCATTTGTTAACATCTGTGACCTCATCTACGCCAAGTGCTTCCCCAGCATATTAAGCTTGTGATTGCAATCATATTTTAGAGCTCTATAGCTAATCTGCAGCTTAGTGCATTTGTCACTGACAGTCTTAAAGAATCTGGGTATGTTACATATGAATAAACTGTACTATTCATGCACCCAATTGCTTCTTTTGAATGTGGCCAGTCCTATAGCAGATAAGTCATTCGAAGTCCTGATGCCCCTAGCCCCTCTAACCTCTGAGGATCAGCTACAACTCACAAATCACAAATCTCTTCCCAAATTTATCCATCACCACATGCAACAGGAGGCTGCCTGTAAAGGGCTGCCTGTACAAGAGCACATGGCTGATGTCTGCATCCTTGATTGAGTTATGGTAATGGAGAAGCATTTTATTACCCTTTTATTATCTTTGTTAAGAGTCTCGGCAAGAGAAATGAGTGTTCCACTATTGTGCCCAAGTCAGGAAAGCAGTTGTTGCAGCAGAGTCCTGTAGGTGCCTGGCCATGCCACAGCCTCTGGTCAGGTGCAGTGTTTGCTGCCTTGTCTCACTTGCTCTTCTAGCTTTCATCATTGCCTCAGCATGTCTGAAATGCTGGAACAAGTGAGATGAGAAGAGCCTTGAGTTCCATCTAGCTTCCTGTGAAACACATGGTTCCATTGACTTCAACAGGAAAAGGAGCTTATGTTTAAATCTCTCATTGCATGAATCTTGGAATAACTCAGAGCTCTTTCTGTGCAATGATTTCCAAGTATATTAATTATATATAACAATTCATGGAGATTTTGTGTTAGTTCACTGCCGCCTTATTTCCCCAAGTCCCTGGCAAATAACCTTCTCCACATCTGGTGGTATCTGGAGTAGGAATGCTCTTCAGTTGCCATCATCATTTCTTGCCAGGGAGTGGGGGATGTCTTACATTTTGCAGTCAGAGATTTTGCTACATTTACAGATATGTTCTGCAGAATCCTCAGCTCCTTTTAGGACTAAAATGAAGCCTCTTTCATTGTGTGTTTAATTAAATTTATTTGCTTGACATTTCATTTTTATTATTTTTAAGCAGACTGAGGCTCTTGGCATTAAAAGCATATGCAAATTAATCCAACAGATACACCATCTTCACAAAGGACTTTTTTCTATCACACCACTAGGAATATTTTTCTGGGGGAAGAAAATGGCTGCAAAAATTCACCCCGATTACCTCAGCACAATTGACAACATGCAAGGCAATAACAGGAGAGGAGAAAGTACCTGCTGAGAACATGTGGTCACTAAATCAGACACATTATGCCTCTGGTTGAACTCCTCCAGGTACCATTAAGGGAGTAGAGTGACTGGAGAATATTATTTTATTGGAAAGAAAGCATTTATTTCCTAAGTGGCTTAAAACCTGATTTTAGCCTGGTTCCCTAAGGGACTGAAGGAGAAAAAAAATCTCTGAACTCTTCCACCTGGTTACTTTCATGCTTCTACTCCCTCCCATCCCATTTTGGGCACATTTGGGAAAGGATCAGGTGTCTCCAAGATGTGAAGCCTCTTCTGACTGGGCGGACCTGCCCTCACTGTGCGCACTGTGGAAAGGGAGGGAGGAGCAGCCTGGATCCACCAGCATTCACCCATCTAACCCAGCACTCACTCCAGATGAAAACTTTTCACTGCAACAATGCCCTCTTCAGTGGTTCTATCAACTTACAGCCTGAACATGAATGACCCCAATAGGCCAAACGACAAACAAACAAATCTACATGAAGTGTAAGCCCGAGGGGAGCACAAAACCCACCGCTTTTGATAAAAATTTTATATATATATATAAAACCAGACACAACCGAGAAGTAGAACAAGAGTTGAGGAGAAATGTTGCACATCATAAAAAAATCGAATCAAGTACTATACTGGGCATTATCAAGACACCACCTTGCTGAAGTGTCCTCATGAGAGTCAAGAAAAAAAAAATATTACTTTTGCATTTCCAGAACATCTCAACCCACAGTGTTTCTCGTTATGCATTTCAAAGAACTCATAATTCAGCAAAGAGAGGAAACCTGGCACTTACTACATATGAAACATTTTTGCAATGGCAGCGTTGGCATATTGATTACTTCTTTTAAAATATTTTAACACAGTCTTTGGCCAATGGAGTATTTAATTAAAGAGAAATAAAAATTGATTTTCGATTCATGGATAAGCCTTTACCAGTATGGGCTGCAGGATATGATCCTTGCTGTCTTTGCAGATTTATCACTTGTACCAGACAGGGAGGATATAAATAACATCAGCCTTAGACTGGTGGCATCCAGTCAGTCTTCAACATTTTAGAATATTCTGATGGAAAATCAGCATTCTCTCAAACCCTAGTCTTGAATAGCAGGCAACTGCTTCTCAGCAGAAATTAAAAGTTGGTGAGAGATGAGTAATAGGGGTACAGTTGTCATTATTTACCCATATAGACAAAGTAGTCTATTTGGATGATAATGAAGTCAACATGCTGTTTCCTGAGATTAGAAAAAAAAATGTTTAATAAGCAGCAGGTTTGCAAGCTTTTTTTTTTTTAAATTAATTTTTTATTCCATTTCCTAAAATCTGATGGATCCAAAGTGAAAACTTCAATTTGGAAGTGCCACCACTGTAAAAAAAATGATATTCCAATCTAGATAGATATGGAAAAGAAATATTCAAATGTGCCAATGCAGACAAATGGGTTCTTTGGAGCCTTTGTTGCCAACACCTCCACTGAAGTCAAACTAATAGGGGCAAACCAAACATTTCTGTAGCCTGACAGTAACTTCAAACCTCACCAAACACAGAGAAGAGACCACAGAGATCAAGGATGCCTCCTTTCAAGCATAGTGCTCGGGGTGGAAGATAGAGCCGAGCTCTTAAGAGCAAAGAAGAGAGACTTTAAAAAGCAAGAATGAAAATTGAGGATGATCAGCCACAAAAGAATTATCTTGGCCACGATGGTATTTGAATGCAAACACATACTTACATGTGGTTTTCACAACATGACAAGGCACAGGGAGCGATGTCTGTGGTCTGAGGTGGCTCAGACATTCCCCACGTGGACTGTAGGAAGGAGATTGAGCCCTTCAGGGCTTCAGCCCTTCTCCAGTCACTCAAATCCAGGCACTTGCAGCTCCCTGCCCTTTGCCATCAACGTGTCCCCAGAAGTCAGTGTTCCTGCACCAGTGCTGAGGTGATCAGGCTGGGAAAGCTGAGACCTAGAGAAAACAGGGGAAAGTGAAGAGTTACGCAGGGTCAAGCCAGAAATCTCCACCTCAGAAACACAGCTGTTTGCTCTGAGGTTGTTCACCAAAAGATGAGAGCAGGAATCTCTCACAAGCAACCCTTAAGCTTTGGCATGCTATTTCACAGTGTCACCATAACACTTTGAAGGCTGTCCTCTGTTCCGTGGTCCACACTATGACATTTCTACTTCTGCACTTTGAGACATGGTTATACACCCAGCTGCCTGCAGCATGGCTCAGGTGTCTGCAAATAATCTAGAGCTCTGTGCCTGCGATTCAAATCCTTCTTCTTCTTGTGCAACAACTTGCAATTGTCATCATTGATTTTCAAAGCTTGCAGTGCAACATTAACCAGGAGCTGCTCTTTCTAGAGGATTTCTGCTGGCTGCTTTTATTCTCCATCTCTTCATTTTTCTCCCCTTAAACAGACCTTTGGGAGAGAGTACCTCAGCACAGAAATACTTTGTTTGGGTGCCAAATCATCATTGCAGTGGGGTGTAGCCAGGAAAAACTCTATACTTTTCAGTAGCTCTCAAACCCCAGCATCCCCCTGGCAGTCAAAGGTAAGAAAGAGCAACTTTATTGCCACCTTAAAGCACTCATTTTTTCCCCCTCCTCTTCAGGCTACAACTCTACACGATGCATCCCAGATCAAAGGTGGTACTCTGATCCAGGTCTCTCTCCAGTGTCTTCAAACAATTGGCCTCCACTTTGCCACTCTGGCTCCAAACACAGTTTTTAAAATCAAAAGAAAAGCCAAGGCAAGGAAGGAGAATGCTCAACTCAGCTCTCGATCTGAGAGCCATGCAGCACAGCCAGCCTGCCAACTCCTCAGCACTGTACCAGGGGACATGGCTCCTCCCATGCCTGCTGGCTCACCACCCTCTTTTTGAACAGATTAGGTATCCAGAAACAGAAGAGATATTTTATTTCCTACTTCTCTGGAGAGCTCTTGAGTTGCTCTCTGAGCAGCACTCATTTAAGAGCTGGCATGGCAGCTATTCAATTTCTTTTTAAGCAATCAGTGGTGGAGGCAATTTTAGAAAAGGAACATAATTCTTGTAAGAACAATTTCTGCCTGGGCAAATGCTGCTGTTAGCAGTGGTACAATGAAAACCAGGAAAAGAAACTTCTGCTTCCTAGGAGGAGTGGGAACAGCAAAGTCTGTACCAGCACACTGTGCCCCATGGCTTGTGATCTCCCCAGGGCTGCAGCTGTGCACACAGGGCAAGCGAGCTACCTTGCGACATGGACGTAGCATCTCATCCAGCAAACCCCACTGAACGTCCCACAGGCCCTTACCCTCTCAGAAAGCAAGCAGATTCTTTGCCTTTGTTTTCTGCTTTTCTTTCATTGTCATTTCTGTCCTGGTTTTCTTTTCCTGGTAAGGAAGCAAAGCTTGAACAGCAGTTCAAGCAGGTCAGAGGGTTTTACCCCTTACCCCACTGACTGTTTTTAGTCACGCTGATTGCTCAGATACCCTGGGGAACAGCTGGGCTGCAGAGCTCCCTGGACTTTCTCTGAAGCACTTTTCAGGAACAAGAATCACACAGGGTAATATGGCACTGTTTCTGCTCTAGCAGCACTTTCATGCTTTGAGACAAACATACTGCTCCCTGTTTCAAACCCCTCTTGTGCCTTTGTCATGTCCTACCGGCTGAGAGTCCAGCAGAGCGTCTTGCTGATGGAAAAGGTCTAGATACAACAAACAAACAGTATTTTAGATTATTAAATACTTGTGGGATTAAGAGGAAATATATACTTGTAATTATCCATTTTACTCATTCTTTCACATTATTTTTAATTAATACCTATACATATGTTGAAAGGCAAGGAAAAGCAGAGAAAAAAAAAAAGAAAACTGCAGGAAGAGCTGAATGTGGTATTCATGACACAAAAAGGAACATTGACATGAAGCACTGAGAAGAAAAATAATACTAACAGTAGCATGAAGCTCAGCAAGTTCCTCCACTGCAGTCCTGTAACCCCTTGAACAAACAGCCACAACAGTCACTGCCTGCAGAGCTGGAGCTAGCACTGCAGCTCTGAGAGATTTTAATCAAGCTTCTGCAGCTATTTTCTTCTAGAAACAATGCAATGAGATATTTAATCAACACATCCACCTGGGAAAGAACAGGGCAGGAAAGAAAAATTGCCCCTGCAGAATAGACATTAATGTCCCAAGAACACGGCCACGGAGACTTACTAGACCTTCTTGCACTTGCAGGACTCATTAAGTAACCTAGTGGCATTTTACTCTGCTTTCTTTATTTTCTACTTTCATGACAGAAATTCCTAAAGGCTCTGGTGGAACACTGATGTTCAGCAGCCCCATCCTATCCGTTCCTCAAGTTCATTCCTATCCTTTCATCATTTGACAGCTTCTGGTTATTACTAATTTCAGCAGGTAAAAGAGGACAGGTCCTTCCTCCCCCTGTCCAAAAGCCTGACTTCTGAGTAATGAGTTGAGAAAATAAACCTCAACATACCACATACAACTCTAATGTTGTCTATGCTGGAAGAGAGCTCTGCCAATGGTACTGTTTCTCCTGTTTTGTAACAATGCATTTGCAGCAAAAATATATCAGGCCCTAAGAAAGCACTAAAACCGCTTAAATCACAGAGTCTCAAGCATCCACATTTTCAAGGCTAATAGCTCTGAGAAATGGAGCATGCTGGACCATAGAGCAGACAAAAATGCCTGACTCATGAGGCCCAACAATGAAAACCAGTTTCCCCTTTCCAAAGGGATCTGGAGATTGCACTCAGCAGAAAAGCCAGGAAAAGAAGCCCAGTAAGACCTTTTCTTTCATTACTCATTGTAATGCATAGCTCTGGGGATCTGACAGCACCTGGATCCTTCCAGCAACAGCAGCGGTCACTTGGGGGTTTGTGAAAGTGATGGAGGCACAAGCCTTGCCCAGTCTGCAATGACCACCAGGCTCTGGACACTGTTTCGGCATGCTTTGGTTGTGGAGATCTGCCCCCAGTCCCCAGAACCCCACATTTAGCAGAGATACTCCTAAAACCACATTGGAGAAATGGAGTTTGCATAGCGTTTCCTCTCCCAGGTGTCTCTGGCAACAAGGAGTGCTTTGACAGGGAGTTTGAGAGGGACTTAGTGCCCTCATTAAGCTTATCAGTGAGTCCAGGAAAGATCTGGTGTTTGCCTCAATCCTTCCCTCAGCACTCCAGGGGCCAAGGAAATTGGCATCTCACACCAGGTTTGCACCAGGCTCGGCCAAGCTCTGCTAGCGGTGGAATTTAAAAAAAAATACACTTGCTTCTGTCTGCCACATTTCTCTGCTGGCAAAATACATCGCAGAGATGAGCAGTGCCAGCAAGAATTGCACTTGCCAATTGAGCTTATTGTGCTCGCTAAAAACGATTTTGAAACTGTGCTTGTGTTTTGCTAGCGTGGCCACATTTCTCAGCACAAAGCTGAATTTCAAGGTTCCAGCTCTTCTGGGGCACAGGAGGGGCTCTGGCGCTGCAGACCCCGGGGCAGCCTTGGAGGGTCTCCCACTCCTGCCTCTTGAACAGCTCCTCCACTCCCTGGCTTCCCTGCCTGTGCTGATGGGGACAACTGACCTTAGATGGGTTGATTAGAGACGTGATTTTTCACACTGTGTATTTCATTTTGCAGTTTGTACCAGCCAAAAGCTACTTTTCTTGCTGTTTTGAGAATTAAAATAACTACCCAGCAACAACCAAACATGAGTGTTAATACAATCTGAAACACATTATCTTTTTAAGGAAGGCTTTGAAGTGATGTATTTTAGTTATAGCAGCAAGGACAGTTTTAATCAATGTTGAACAGTTCAGTTTCTTCTTCATTCCTTGAATAATGAGCATGAAATACCATCTACCTTATAACTACTCCCCAAAACCTAAGTATGTTAAACAACCTTTTGATTCTCTCCATCTTTCTGAGTGTGCATTGAAGCTTCAGCTGAATCCAATTTGTATCATCAGCAACTGGAGTTATTCTGCATTTGTCACTGTTGGCATTACATTTCTCTTAACTGTAATGAGGTGACGCTGAATTACAGAACTCTTTATACTGTTTTAATACTGTGATCATTCAGGTGTTATGAATCTGTAGGAATGTTAAGGCAGTTAAGCTATACATCTGCCCAGCCAAAAAGGCAGCAGTGTTTCCAAGGAATTTTTGACCAAGTAAATGTAGTCACAATTTAAGCTAGAATTGGCTCTTCTGCACCTTCCTTGCAGGCAGTCAGGAGGGTGTCTTCTGAGGGACTTGCTAAAACTTCTCACATAAATGCCAGCTAGACACTCAGGTCTAGCAAAGCCATGCCCTCAAAGTTTGGCTAAAGACACCTCCCAGACAAATTTAGGATCCAGTGGCTTGCTGAAGCTGCAGGGTGAAGCCTTGCTAAACCCCATAGATGGATACCCCTGACCTCAAGGACAACTGCATACTCCCAACCACCTCCTCCCAGCTTCTTTCTTACCCCTTAGGCTTGTAGCAGCCTCGGGGTGCTGATCCCTGCTCTGGTCTTCAACGTGTGATGCTCCTTTCCCTGGCACACATGAAGGGTCAGGCAATTGCCCTGAGACCACACAGCCAAAACATCCTATCTACCATAACAACCAGTTACAATTACAGTCTGGGTTAACCCCAGTGTGCCCACAAAAGGGTCTCTTGACATATTCCTGTCCTCTCCAGTGCTGCCCTGCAAAGGTGGTTGTGGAATAATGACTGGAGGTGAGTTAGAAATTAAAATCACATTAAAGGTACAGCACTGTTGAAACTTTAAGGAAGGGTATATAAAAGGAGCTCCCAGGGTGGAGCTGGTATGCAAGGAATCTGTTCCACAGTGGTTCCCTGGACAACACTGCCTGCAAACAGCACAGGGAGTGGAGTGGAGTGAAGATTCTACGGCCAAGCTCTGTGAATCATGGCAGAGATGGGAACTTTGTTGTACTATGGTACTGATTAGCTGCATATTGACCACCCTGGGCCAACAGTCTGTTACTATCTGTCCTTTGTGTGAACTTTGCTCATTGTAATGTCATTATAATTCCAAAACACACCTCCATCCCAAAGGCTGCCTGCCTCCAAAGTGCGACCACCCATCACTGAGCTTGGACCCTGAATTTTCTTTGTCTATACCTTTAAAAGAGAAGCGAGATAATTTTACACCCATCGTAATAAAGGTATTTATGACTAGAATCACTCAAGCTCCACCTCAATATAAAAATGGTTTAAGGAAGGGGTGACATCAGGGAAGACATCATTGTGGACAAGTCAGGGAAGATACCATCACTGATTATCTCTGACCCCTGGGATCAGTCGACAGGCAGAACCTCGGTTCCCCCCCATAGGGACACCTTTGGGTAGGATCCAGACTCTCTGAGTATTTCCATAGGAAAACTCAGAAATCTCTCTAGAGCTGCTTCTTTTAACTTAACGCATTTTGTATATCTGCATGTGCCTTGCAGACAGTGAATTTATCACCAGCAATCCACAAGAACCTGTGCTTCTGTTGCTTTCAAGAAACTGCACTATTCCTGTTGCTCATCACAAAAGTCTGCAGTTGGGCTCCACCAGCTCCTCACTGGCTGCGTGAAGCGATGAAGTGCGGCTAGCTGGGGAGTGCAGTGCTGGTGGTGGATCCGGAGCCCTGAGAGTTCAGATAGACTGAACGTGACTGCACTCATAGTGCCAAATTGGACGTCACTCAGAATCTAAGCCCAGCCTCCTCCTGCCCCTCTGATATCTGAGGACAAACTGGAATGCAAGGAGGTTTATTTTCTGCCAAGTTACTTTACCCTTTTGTGTGACAGTGGTAACAGGCAGTACACCAGGTCTACATGAGACCAAAAAATAAAGAGTGTTGTAATTTGACAGCTGGGAGACTTAGTTGTGTTCCAGGGTAGAGACAGAATGAAACAGTGGACAGGCACAAACATCTGCATGAACCTCTGGTCACGAGCACAGCACATGCTGCACATCAAACACGTACGTAGATGAATGGGGCCATTTTTAAACTTTGTGCCAACAAGGAAGTCTGTGCTGTCTTCTGACCTAGAGAAGAATGCAAATATTCATGGTAAAGCATGAATGAAAAGACTACTAAATATTTTAATCAACTCAGACATCATATGAAACAGAAGTAATTTTTCCCTCTAAGGGTCACATGGATGGGTGAACATTTGCTGCCTGATGTAGCAGCAATCATCAGTTTAGGCTGCCTTAGTTTAATAGCCAAAACTCAGCTCTTCAACTTCCTGTGCTTAGAAAGAAATTGATATACATTTTTTAAATCTTGAAATAGAAAGAAGCTAGTAAAAGTCACAAAGATGGGTGAAAAATAATTCAGCGCAAAACCACAGTCTAAGGGAATTCAGAATAGGTTTAAGAGTGTTTCCCTTCATATTGTCCGTTTCTTTCACTCATTTAAAATCTCTCTTCAAAGATCCCCACAGTCCTTCCTAAATCTTTGTGTTGTCTACACGATGGTTATTCCCTATCTGAAACAGGGTTTGGGCACCCTGGTACCTAGGGCAGGACCTCAACGTCCTGGCTGCCAACATTTGCCAGGAAGAAAACCAGATATTTCATCTCAACTTTTGCTTGCCACTTCTTTCTGAAATTTTTATGCCTTTCTTTCACCCTGTGGGCTCTTAATTTCTTCATCACTCCCTTGTCAGCAGGGCTGAACACCAGCTTCTGCCACAGTCCTTGTCCAACAGCAAATCAGGGAACATTATTCCCTAGCACCTCAGACATTTTCAAACATTCCCTAGCTTTTTAACTACTCTCATCTCTTTAATCTGCATGTGTATTTTCCAATATTTACCAGGTACACATGAACAAACAGTGTCTTCTTTAAAGGATTTAATCTTTCCATTAATCTAACTAGAGGGTTTCTTTATTCTCATCTGCCTTCCTACTCCCCTTCCATTGCCAAATAAACACAAAGAACAAGCAGGAACCTGCTGCCCATTTAGAGAGCCTGAAAACAGATAGTCAGTCCAAACTCAAACTACAGGATACTTCATTTTCATCATCTTTCAGGCAAGCCTCATTTGATTCTTAATAGTAAATATTATCTATTAAATCAATGAAACAAATTAAGTAATAGATGAGAGAGAGAAAGCAGCGATAACAGGGAAAAATCTATTTTCAGATGGGATACAGAAAAGACAAAATATCCCCTAATGCTGGGCTGCTTTCAGAGGTTCTGTGTACAGTGAAGCCATCTCAGCCCAATCTCACCCCACATCAACCAATAACACTGCAGAAATAGTTGGTATCACTGTTCCCCAGTGCAAGGCACTGAATTGCCCATTTAACTGGCTGTTCCCAGGTGGCAAGGTCAACATGGAAAAGAGGTTGCTTATCTAAGGAGAGGGTCTCCCTTTCATCTTGAAGATACAAATGCACATTATGTTTTAGTTGCCAGGATGGTAAAAAGTTCCACTGCAGAATCACAACTGCCAACAGCTTGAAATGAGCTTAGATAGCCATGGGCAATTAGCAATTTTAGTACATTACCAGGTTTATGATTTTTCATATAAGCTTTTTTCTTTAATTGTCTCTTTACTATCAAGTACAGATTAAGAAAAAACAAACAACCACCACTAACAAAAAAACACCGAGGGCTGAATTTAGAAAAACCAGAAACTGTATTTTTAGACCTCCATTTAGACAATTTCTGTGCACAAACATTTTTCTACACAAAGTACACCCAAATTTTCATTATCTTGTTTTGCTGTGGATAGGAGAAATGAGGATGTCACAGGGTATTTTCCAAATACATTCATCCAGAAGTCATACATGTCTTACCATTATTATTTATTCAAATTTGCAGTATTATAATATAGATTGCAATAATAACTTAGACTGCAAAGTACTTCTGGAGCTCTCGAGTCCATCCCCTGCTCAAAGCAGGGCCAAATTTAGAGTTGGACAAGTTTTCCAAGGTTGAACACTCAGACAGAACATTTCCATTGAAAACACTTTTTTGGGCTATGTTCAGACAACCATTTTCAAGTTTCGAATCTGACAGATGTATTAGCAGTCCAAGTAGATTTTCCACCTCACTATATTCTTAGCAAATTTCCATACAGGTTGAATAACAGAGCAGGGAGGAATGCATGACTGTCACCAATCAAGACACTTTTTGCAGAGATGAGAAAAAAATCCCACCTGAAATGGGTCTTGCCTTACAGCCTTTGGAATGATGTCCAAAAGAGACTTGGATACCAGTGGGGGCCCAGACTTAATGCCTATCTCCATAAAGATAAGTGAACCTGAAGGTATAGTTAATTAACTTCCATGCAAATGAGTCATAACAGCAGCAAATTTTGGCTCCATCTGCCTACTCCTGAAATCAATCAGTGCTTTCTCATTGGCTTCATTGGCAGCAAGACCCAGTTTTCAGTTCAACGTGAAGCTCATTTTAACTCCTCAAAGCAGACGATGCCATAAGCTGGGTGCCCCATAATAGCCCCATGCACCTGGGCTCTAAATCTGTGCCCAAGGCAGGTTAAGCCCCAGCATGGGAACAGAAGACAGTGTGACATGTGAATGCATGTCACAGACATGCCCTGGTGTTCAGCATCACCTGGACCAGTTCAACCCCATCTCGTGGGGTCCCCTAAGGGACTTACTGAGTCTCAGACAGAGACCGTGGAGTCCCTGCAATCTCCTCCTCAGGAATGAACCACTTTTGGCACCTGCATGGCAAATCCCAAAATGCAAATACCCAAAGTAAAGCCCTTGATGCTTTGGATGCAAATAACACAATATGACTCCTTTTTTCCTTATTTGTTTTCCATTTCCTTTATACTTTTCCTCTTTGCCGGTATCTCCAAAGCCAGTTTTCCCTCTCAGATTTTGCAGCAATCACAGTTCCCACCAAGAACTGCCAAACTGGCAGTCCACAAGGAAGGTGGGACTGTGCAAACTGAGTAAAAAGCGCATTTAGGGCTGTGACTAAAACTGGATGTTTCCATGGCAACATGCAGAACTTTGTACATCTCATGACTTGCAGCACGCACAGATTTCCGCACAGCAGCATCAGCCCAGGAAGCTGAAGAGAACTGGCTGGAAACAGTAATTCCTCCAGCTGCCACAGGCATCCAAATGCCTCCAGTCCAGCACAGGTTGAGGCTCACTGCTATGCACTGAACAGCATTTGGGGGGGACACAGCCCCTGAAATAGCTTGTGTCCTTCAGAAGAACAATGCAAAAGCCATTATACTTGTAATGCTCTTCATCTCAGCACACAGCAATACTATAAAATGAAGAAAATGTAGCAGCAAAGCACAGCTTAGGTTCATTAGCACTTGAAAAAAAAAAGTGTATGATTTTACTTCAAGGACTTTGAAATCATCAAGCAACTTGGCATTTAGCAGAGTGAAGTCTGTGAGAAACATGGACCCTAAATCCTGTACAAATGGGAAGAAAATTATACAAATGGGAAACTCAGGCATGTTCTCACTAGGAAAATTCCCCCAGTTTCTACAACACAGCTGGAAACAGAATGGCATCTCCTGACCGAAGACAAACTACACAGAGGCCTCGACCTTTGGTGATGAGCCTCAGCTTACTAAGCTGTAGTGTCCCTAGAGCTATATAAGTAGTGGCAGTGTTTGTAGGGAAAAGTGCATGAAGTACAACCAAATTAATTAGAAAACACAAGAACTAACATGGTGATGTACAAGAAATTAACATAAGGGAATCCAAAATCATCTCCTTTGCCACTTCTCACCGAAGATGTTTTAGCAAGTTGCTCTTCAGAACAATTCAAATTATCAACTGGTGGAACAATTATCTAACTAGAAGATTTAACCATGATTAAAGTCTAAAAAATCTGCTGAACAAACACACTTGAACTGAATGTCAATTCCCCACACATTTAGTGCTTTACCTGTGGACTTTTCTGGTGGTCAGGCTAGCAGGGTACTAGGCAGCACTCTTACCCTCTCACACACAATTTACAATCCATCACATCAATACCAGGAGGACCAGCACATTGCTTACATTTCCCTGGCATGCTGCAGTCCATGCAATTAACTCATCGCATGTTTCAGGTTCCCACCTGTATGCAGCTTGTATCTCTCCCGGTGTAAAATCCTGGGGAAGACAAAAATCACACTTACATGTACATGAGACATAAGTTGCAAGAAAACAACAGGGCACTCCAGCTATTTCTCTTTGCAGTACTGTAAAATCCCCCACCAATGCCTTTATGAATACATGTATTCAGCCAACTGAAGTGGAAGCAAAGAGCACTGAAATTCCATTTTCAGGTAAACAGCAGGAGTAGACAGTAGAGAGAAAACAGGCAAAAAGTTGTTCACCCTACTGTGGAGAGGTAGCTGTTCAAGTTGCACTTTAGACCAGGGCAGCATCCTACAGCTATGGGTTTTTGTTTTATTTATGGGGTTTTATTTTTGTTTTCTTTTGGTGTTTTTGTTTTGTTTTGTTCCTCATAACTTGCAATTAATGAAACACCAACAGCAAAGCCTGAGGAGCACATGGAGAGAGGGAAGCAGGCTCACCTGTGCAATAGAGAAGGGAAAAGTGTACAAGGGTGATCACACAGCAGGGCATCCAGGGCTTGACTGGGTCTGCTTAAAAGGAATTTTTAGGGATGCAACCCTATCTCTACCTTTGTGATGCCAGCAGCACTCCAAACACACACCTCAAAGCCCCAGATGGTGGAAGGGTCTCAGCTATGTCAGCAGGAAATTGTCCATAAGGTTTTCATTGATGTTCTGGAGTTTAAATTGCTGTTTTCATTAAAAGAGAAGTGGGAAGAGAAGTGTCCCAATTTAAGGCACACTCTGTTCACATTTGGATTTTAAAAAACAGTTTGTTTCACAGAGTTTGGAAGCTCCTAGTGTTTTCATATGGAATGTATTAATCTTACAATTTAAGACAAACAGCACTCTTTCAGGAAAAAACATTCTATACATATTTTTAAATCTTGCAGTTGAATGAAAAAAAATTACTTTTTTTTTTTAAAGTTCATAACATAGAAAATTTAGAAATTTTGTTTTCATTCTGTTATATGAAATTATATATTTATTAATTGAAACTAAGGAGTAGTTAGTGAAAGTAACAGTTTCAGTTTCCTTTTATTAAGATCCATAATTATAAAACTATGAATTCAGAAGACTTTGAAATGAGGTGATATATGCTGGATCTACTGCTCAGAATCAAAATCACTACATATACTTCACATGTTGCACATTGTGGGATTAATTTTTTACTTTGAAATCTGAACACCAACTCCTTGTCCTGAAAATGCTACCTTACTTTGAGGTCATTCCAGCGGTTCATTTGCCTGATATATTCACAACTTCTGTGCAAGTGTTCTGTCATGATGTATGAGAAGAGAAGAAGGATAAAAGACAAATTTTCCTGTACTTTGTACTCAGTAGTATCCAAACAATTAGATATATTGTTTGCTGAATAAAAAAACTATTAAAAGATACTAATTCCTTACTACTACAAACACAATAGAATACTGTAATCCTTACGTTAGTGAACTGATTCAAACAACACAACTACAATAGCTGTAGGCAGGTATCATGTGTTCAATATGCACATTTAATTTTTTGTTTTTATTTCATTATCAATAAACAAAATATAGGATAAAACTCTTATAAACAGGCCTCTATTATACATCAGTGAGAGACAGACCTGAAATGTGTATGCAGTGTATTCATTGTGTAGACTTAATGATGAGTATTACTACAGAAATAGCAATTTTTTTTTTCTTACTCCATATAATTTAGTGACTAAAGCAGCACTCATGATGGATCCATTAGCTCAATGCAAAGGACATGTCCTCACATGTATTTTGTTCTTTACAGTGCAGAAAATTTAATCAAATTGGAGGATCAATGAGTTGATAACAGGAATGACTAGCTCAGATTTTTAGCTAGGTGAACTCAAAGACTTCTTTGCATTTTTATGGATGTCCAAGGAAAAAAATACCCAAACTCCACTTCGATGTAATGATACAGTCATTTTTTGCTATTCTATTCAAAACTTGTTTTATAATGCTTTTAACTTATTTGATTAAAATATCTTAATGAATACTACCAAAGAAGAAATAACCTTCTGAAAATGCAAGAATGCATTCATATAAAATTATATAGTACTGTAGAAAGAAGTGAGAACATTTCAAACCCTCAAAAGTTTCCTTTCATTAACGATGGCAAAATCACAGTAAAGGGGTGAGAGCCACAGTGCACCCACTGGGATGGAAAATGGTGATGAAAAATCTCCCAGTCCCATTATTACTGAAGCAGTTACAGCCACCCTACACTTTCAACTCTCTAGAAAATACAGAGCCATCTCCTAGAGCTAAAGCCCTGTGATAAGGGGCTGTCAGAATGGGGAGGTACTTTCCAGCAATCCTAGAAAAATCTGGAAAACTTCTTCAAGCTCCCATTATAAATCACAGCACTCTAAGGTAGATCCAGATAATCACTGGTAGGTACCTAAACACCATCGGCTTCCGCAGAACCCACACACAGGTGTTCATACATGCCATTATCTGCCTAGCATGACATATTTGACCTTAGAAATCATATTCCTATTTCCATTTATAAATCTTTCAAATTATAAATCTGAACTGGACAGGTGAGTGTACAGTACTACTCAGGTTAGTTAGTACTACTCAAGTTGCAGCTGGGAAGAACTGTTACACTCAGGCAAGTGCAGTACAGGAATTTAAGTCAAAAGAAAACTGGCCATGTAGCAAATCTTTCTTCAAAAGTCTTTTCACAGAGCCATCATGAGAAATTTAAGTGTAAACTTATTCAGAGTGCAACAGAAGACAAATTTGGCCATGCCAAACAGCTACACACCACAGCAAAGCCACGGTGCCAGGACCCATTTGGCACCATCAGCACCATGCAGGGCACCCGGTCCTCACAGATGAAGTGATGCAAAGATATCACCCACAGCCAAGGTGACATTTCTCTTCTCATGGAGAGGCTGCAACATCCCCCTCTGCCCCAGCTAACAGCCCTCCACAGCAGCTGCTGTGTTCTGTCACTCATTTCCAGAAGTCCCACAAAGCTCTGCAGATCCTTTTGGAAAGGACTTACGCACTTTAACAGGCAATTTTTGCAGAAAGGCCCAGGCTGCACAGACAAGGCAGGAAGCAGAAGACAATTTTATAACCCTGTGTAATAAGCAGAATTCTCATGAGTGATGGCAGAAGGGGACAAGAGGCAGCACTCCTCCTTGCCACACACCAGCATTCCCAAGTGAGGTGTCTGACCTTTCTGTGAACAATGAATGAACAGGTGAATGAACCCATCATTTTGCCCATGTTAAATGGTAGAATGCATTAAATTCATAGCTTTACAGCAGTGAAATGTCAATATGTCAATAGGCACTAGTGGCTTTCCATATGACTAAACAACACGTTCACATCCAGAAAACACCACTATCTTGCAGCAAGAGCCAATCGGTGTTCAGGAGACGTTTATTTAGGGACCCAGGCAGCCACACACCACCACACTCATCATTTCCTGACACCACAAATGGTTCAGCCTAGGAAGACGCCAATAAAGAGCAGGGATAATCCATTGCTGAGGGCAATAAGAAATACAAACACAAGCTGGGCTAACTGCACTTATTGGACTAACTTTGAAGCATTCTAGAAATTGCTGAAGGTGCTCATACCCACACAATGCTATACCACAGGTGCATCAGCTGAAAACAGAGAAGATTAAGCTGACAGTCTATATTCTGATTTATGACAAAAACAGCAGAATCTTTACTCAGTGGGCTTGATAAATAGTTATGCTGCTTGACTTTTTAATTAAATTGTGAAGACTATTTATTATTTGACCATAAATTGTTTATATAACTAGTTATGGTATTGAGGGATCCGAGAGCAAAGACCAAATAAAATAAAAGCTAATAAAAATGTATATTTTTTTGCCATAAAATCAATAGTAATTTAAGCATGCTAGGGGGTCTCAATTCTACTTGAGATATATTGATCATCTCACAAGAAGAATTTTCATTTGTCTAGTTTCTTTCATTTTCCTAGACTCACCTTCTTTCAGAGAACTGACAGCAAAATGTTAAAACTTGTTGATTCTAAAATGCTGAGCTTTGAAATTCACCCACATTTGTGCACATCAGGCACGCAATGGGGAATATATATCTAAACAAAACTGCCTGTAAGCTTGCTAAGAAATGACATGCTACATATCTGTATGCACCAATGAAAGTAATATGTAATACCTACTTCCCCATACCAATAAATCACAGAAGAGGATGCACAGGTACAAATATAGATCCGATTTTGTACCACTGGTATTTAAAAACATCCATTAATTTACAGTATTGTTAAGAGACTTTCATGCCAGTTGGATGACAGAAAACTGCAAGGAAAAACACAGCTGAAGGAAGCTAATTATGGAAAAGTCTGTACAACACAATGCTGAATACAGATGTGAGAACAGCTTCCACACTTTTTTACATTACACATGTACAGATTTGATTAGGTAGATATCCGAGAATGGTAAAGAGAAATGTGAGCATAAAAATATTAAATTTCTGTAAAGAAAATGAGAAATAGCAAGATAAAACTGTTTGGGAATGCCTCCCTTCCCTTCAGCACATCCTTACACATACGTAGGATCTTCCCCACACGGACCACATCTTGACAGATGTAATTTATTTATGAGCACAACTAAATAGAAAGAGCTGGGAAAAATTTTACATCTTGCAAAATATTATATATGCAAGTCTAGGGAGTGAAGCTTACTCGTTTAGTCTTTGACAGGAATACTGAAATCATTACTGCACCTAAAGCCTGGAAGCTGTTCTATATGGGAACTGTATTTGAAAGTAAGCCAACTCAGAGCACTCATCTTGCCCTGGAACTCATTTATTGAGTATGTCTAATATTTTCTATTAGAAATGATGCCTGCCACCTACTTCTTATACCTTTGCCACTTGCTGTCAGACATTAAAATTTAGTAGAGAGAAAAGCCCCCAGCTAGACAAGTAGTTTTTTTTCTTGTGTTCATTCTCTGTGGGGCTACTCATGTTCCTTCTGTTCCTGGTGCTAATAGCAATATTTTTTTTTTATTCAGCCTGGCAAAACAGTGATTAAATGCAAGACTACAATCTAAAGTTAGATCTCAGCAGCCCCAGAGAGCCTCAGCAGAGGCAGCCAGGTCCTGCCTCCACCAAGGGTTTTAGCAGGCAACTTGCATGGGGAAGAATGGGAAAGATGTGAGAATCGAGCCCAGCAGCACAACCCACCCCCTTGGTAGGATTAATGTACTCCTGTAACAAACCCATCCAAGGGCCTTACTCCTCCATGGGCACTGAGCCAGCAGTGCTTTGCACCACAGCCTCACCTCCCTTGTACAGCCCCCACGTGTTGCACTGCTTTTTTGGATTCCTGCCCGATGTATATTGCAACAGAGAAGCCCCAGCTATGCCCAAGCACTTTTCCCAGCTCACTTTCTGTGAAGGGAGGTGTCTGAGATGCGAAGGGGGGTGGCAGTAAGGCAGCATCTGCCACAGGGCATGAAGGAAGGAATGCATTTGCCAGCTGAACCTTCTTCAGCGATGGGCAGAGGATGGCTCAGAGGAGGGCTGCACAACAAGGCAGATGAAGAGATATAAGTACTCAGAGGAACGTTAATTTACCAGCAGGCAGAGACAAACCTGCTAATGAGGAGACAATGATTATCTCTTCGGGAGGAGGAGGGTCTGGAGCTTGTAAACATCTAGAAAACACCTCAGCAGCTTCTTAGGACACACTACCCAAGACAAATTGTTTGCCAAGAGCTCCAGTGCCTAGTCCTAGGTCCTGAGCATACCCTAACTCCTTGGGCCAGTGCAGCAACCATCACTGCTGCACATGAAAGCAAATCCACCTGGACCAAATACCTTTCCCAGGCCACAATGCTCAAAATCCCCAGACCTACCCACTGTCTCTCCAAGGTGTTACTGTGATAACAAAATAAAGCAGTAATTCGCTTTTGTGGAAAGCAAACTGTATTTTACTGCAAGATCAGAAAGCTTTGACTTCTGCAAAGAGGAACAAGCACTAGCCTAACAAAGTGATGCTGCAGCTTCCTGAGCACATCTAACGTTTATGATTCCTTTGGCAGAACCTGGTGAGCAAGCAAAGTTTTTGCATTATACAGGCAGTATTCTTTCACTAACACATCTCATTCAACAGCAAACGGATGTGTTTCTAATATTTTGAAGGTATTTCTATATCCACACTCACAGTGTTGTGCATTCTTCTCTGCCTTCCAAACTTTATAGTGCTAATTAAGTTTAAAAAACTGTGCAAGCTCAATGGGTGAAGCTCTGGTTGATCAGGTTTGGAAAGACAGCTTGCTTTATAAATGTTTTCCTTGTCCTTGTGCATAGAGCCAGAAGTGACTCCACTTTGTAGCATATTCCAGCTGAGCTCCATATAAGTAAGTGGGCTGATGGTACAATAGGAACTCCTAGAGAAGATGCTCATTCAGTTAGCACATAAATTCCTTTCCTCCTACCCCCCATTTCACATTCCTTACACATGCCAAGTCATATTTGTGCATGCACAAAGTCCCATGGAGGGACTTCTCAGCACAAAGTCTGCAGAATTTGCCCCTTACCATCTGCTACAGATGTAAGGATACTTGCAGTACAAGATTCTATAGTAAAGTTGTTGTAGAAACCCAGGACTCTCAGCATGCCAACTGGCAAATCAACAAGGCATGGTGATACATCTTGGCAAAAGTTCTGTGAAACATTTCATCTTCAATGAACTGGCATTTTCAGTGGAGAAAGTGCTTCATCAGAATATTCCCCTTTAGCTCCAATGTGAAGATACACCACAATAGTTTGATTTGCAACAAATTCCTTGATAAAATGTGCTGAGTTAGCAGGGCTGTGTGCCTGAAAGGTTTTATGAAAAAATTATACAAACACCATCAGAGATGAAATGATGTGTTAACTTCTGGATTATAACTAATCCCTCTGGAAATAATCATTTATTCAATCAACAAAATAAGATCAGTTACATTAACCTTGAAAGATCTACTAACAACTACTCTCTAAGCTTTGCATACACAGATGACGAAGTTTAGCATTGACAGTTCCGAGAATCTGTTTCCTCACTCTATTTTCACCATAAAACAGCGAAAAATATCCTCAGGCCTTTTTACTGTTTTGCTTATATGGAATGAAATAATATGGAAGCTAATTTTCTTCTCATATGCTCATGTTTATCTCAGGCTAGACTTCAGATAAGTGGCTGTACTTCACGTAAACATAAGTGGGAAACCACACAGAGGTACAATTTCTCCATACTGCACTACAGATTTTTAGAAAACCTAATTCAAAGTGCATACTGGAGCTGGGTCCTGGTTTGAGACACATATACAATTTTTTTTAAGGCATTTAGGGGACCTTCCCAAACTCAAGGTACCACCAGACAACCAGCACAGGTTTTTAACTCCTTACACCCCATAAAACATCATGGATAAGCAACTCGTGGTGTTTTCAGCATGTGCTGCTGAGCTGCAGAGCAGATGGACTGAGCAGCTGAGAGGGGGACTTTTTTTATTTTCTTGTATTTTCCTTTATTCTCCCTAACATTCATAATGTAATTGTACCATCCAGTGCAGTTTTTGTCTCAAGAATAATTCTGACCAGAGGTAGCTTCCTACGGAAAGTATCATGCTGTGGTGTCTTTTGATTCATGGTGTGCTGCCGTTCCCAAGCAGGTGATGTTGTTTCTTCCCACACTGCACCAAATGCCTACAGAGTAAGAGGATCTGCAGCAATCCCAAGCTCAGCCTGGCCATTTCTGAACTGCAGCTATTCCTGGCACTGGAGCACTCCATGAGCACCGAGATCTTGGATATAACCCATCTTCGTGTAAGCAGCATATACAGTCAGTGAGCTGGCTGGTGGGAGAGGCAAGGACATTCCCCTCAGTCAGCTCCTGTTTCTGAGTCTTTGATTATTTTTTTTTGTCTCGGAAGGGAAATTCAGTACCAATGAAACAGAAAATTTGATTCATATCCCCTGGCACGTGAAAACTACAGGAACATCAGAGTTTTTTGCAAAGCCGAGATCCGTGAGTGCTCTAAAGGAATACACGACAAAAGAAATTGCAACAGAAATTACCAAGAAAGGATTGTTCAGGAAGAACCAGTGACCAACTGGAAGGCAGCACAAAGCTGTGGTGCATTGCAACCAACCTTCAGCTCCACTCACAAAATTGCTAAATTTCAGCACTGAAGTCCAAGTCCAAACGCTGAGGTCTTGGGTGCTCAATCCAGCTCTGACTGAAGCCGAAAGGAAAGCTCATTCCAATATACTGAGGAGCAAACTTTATTGGTGTTTATACTTACAAATACGTAATTAATATTTCTGAAGGATTCATTCTGGGACCTCTGCAGCAACATCAGAAGAAAGCAGACTTGAAAGAGAAAGGAGAGGCGAGAAAGGAGAGGCTGAGTCAGTAACAGATCCTCTATCATCCATATATTTAACAACTGCATATTTCTATGCCATTTAAAAAAAAAAAAAAATCACCCTCATTTGCTACCTGTGCATTTGTGAAACACCTTTACCCTGCAATACTCTAGGAAAATAATTAAATAGAATCCACCCTCACTCTAAAGCTGAGATGAAAAGTACTTATATTTAATAGAAACTACAGCTTCTAAATGATTATGGTATTTAATTTGCATTCTCTTTGCTATTTTAACTGCAGCTTTATGAGAACAGCATTGTTGGCTACAGTGTTTATCTTTTACCACAATTGCCATGATAAGAAAAAACACACAGAAAGTAGATGAGAAGCAGGGAAAATATAAAGTGACAGAGCATGAGCAGAGTAGGCTGAATAATTGTGTTTGGAGAAAAAGTACCTCAGATCTCTGCAAAGCTCGAATTCCCTTTCCACCTTCCCTGTGAGCTTCCAAGACGAGAAAAGAAGATGTAGGATGTTTCTGGCTCAATTCCATATTAATTAAACATCCTTTTGCTTCAGCAGAGAGGGGCAGACTGTGAGCAGGTGAAAACTCAGCCTTCCAGCAGGCTGTGCCCGTTGGCACTGTTGGAAGAGGCTGCTCACAGCCTGACCATTTCCTCCCTCCTTAGATGGTGGGACCACAAATTCCCTTTTCTTTCTCTACCTTCTCCCTCTTAGGAGCTACTAAGCTTAGTGGATTGGATCCCATGCCAGATGTCCATGTTTCTCCACTTAAAAAACCCAGGCAGATTACACATGTCTGTACCAAAGTGGATCATCTTGAATTTCTACTAATGAAAGAATCACAAAAACCAAGAGACAAGGTTGTAACACTGGGCCCAGTGCACCCAGAGCATTTGGCAGAGGTGAATCACAAATGGGCGAGAAGGGAAGTGGCTGATGGGGTAGGTGCACCAGGATCAGGCAGGTACCCAGAGCCCCTCCACCCTCCTGAACCCACAGCCCTGCTCGAATACCACCAAGTACAGCCACAGAGGTTATTTGGAGTCAGAGGATAAAATGCAGAGGTGAAAAGGTAAGCAGAAAAGGCAACTTGATCACAGCCCCCAGTAATCACTTTGAGCTGGAACCAAAGGGGTATTCACCACTGAAGTGGCTGATAATGATGCTATGCAAACTGAGTTGCAGTCTCAGCATTCACATTCCCCTTTGCTGCCACTTCAGTACCATTCCCCAGATATCTTTTAAGAGTAGATCTCCCAGCTCACAAGCATGTTCTTCCTGCCCAAGTCCAGCTACACCTCTGCCTGCTTCTGGCAGCTTAGCAACAGCCCTGTGTAATGTCTGTGTTGCTGCTAGGTGAGGAATACGGAACTAGGGACTTGCCTAGAAATCAGCACGATTCAGTGCTACAGAAAGGGACATCATCTGTCGGCATCCCCCCAAGCCCTCCCCAGGCAGAAGGTCAGCAAGTGATTTAAAGAGGGAATATGGGAAGATTCCAGCACTCACCACAGCATAAGACACTGGTGAAACACAGTATTTTCAAGCAACTGGAACGCCCCAACAGCATTCACAGCTCAGATGTGCAGGATGACACATGCACATTCAGCCAAAGAGTGGCTCCTGTCCTGAATCTCGGTACAGGAGTCTGGTTAAAAAAGGAGGAGAGGGAGACAAGAGGAAGCATTCTGCAGTTACTCAGCTCTTTATATTTGAAGGAAATGTGATACTGGACAAGGAAAATATCATATAGGAGCCTTATCTGATTCTGCAAAATTGGTTATTAAATTCTCATTCAACTTTGTCCATAGGTGGGAACTTGCTTGGATTAATTTAGTCATCTTTGCCTGTTGCTGGATGGAGAAAGGAGCATCAGCTCACATTTTTGTAGATACCACTGAGTTTATAGCCCCATGAAACCATGCTAAGCCAGCAAGGCAAATGGAGCAAATATTAGGTCTCCATTTGCTAAGAAATCAGATTCACGCTAAGAAGTAATAAAACTACCATGATTTTTTTGCTGCTTCTCTTTTTAATAGAAATAATTACTACAGTAAACTTTGTTTTGGTGAATGACAGACTTATTGGGAGAATAATGTGTCCACTGATAAGATTGATAGGATTTTAAGAAAAGGGACATTTTTTTTTGTTGTTGTTAAATGATGCTTTTGAAAATGTCAACCTTTTGTTCACTGTAGTCATGAGTTTAGACAGATTCTCACCAACAAGCAAACTTTGATCCAGCATAACATTCATCAAACCTGAAGCAGAGCCAAGGACACCCACAATTACAGGACAGCAATATGCCTCTATCCTGGGGTTCCTGTGCTGCAGTACATACAAAACATTTCAGATAGCATAATTCAGATAATACTTCAGATAGCATAATTAATAACAATTATTTTAATTCACCCTTGCCTAACAACACAGAACAGTGCACCATAATACCTACGCACCAAGACTGTTACAGATTTTTTAAGACTTGCTCAAGCAGGTTGTCATCAGCAGCTCTGTCGTGGCAGGAAATCCAAAGAGAAGACAGTAACTAGAACATTTATGCAGACACGTGAGTTTGCAACTATTAAACAGAAACCTAGCAGAATGTTTACTAGAAGGGGCAACAGAGGTTCAAACCAGAATTAGCCCTTATTGCCAGTTAAGAATAGTTCTTCAATGGTTTCTCTGTGCCTACTGAAAATCTGTCTTCAGCCCTTTTCTAAATATATTCCGTGTCATCCTGAGAGAAAGAAAGGAAAAAGGAACTTCAGTACCTGTCCTCCATAATTCATCCACAGTTCTGGCAGGGTGGGACAGAGTACACCAGCACACCAAAGACAAATGTGTGGCCTCAGGAGTACCCACACTGGCTGCAATCAGCCCCAGTGACTGAGCTGGGACCCAGTCCTGTGAGAACACAAACCTTGAGGAAATGCAAAAGGGTTCAAGTCCTCACTGTGGCTCCTTTCCAGCAAGCAGATTGAACGCTGCAAGCTGTTCATCCACTGGCACGGATGAACGAGTCAAGCCAGGAGTTGCCATATGTGAATACAATGGCTGGAAGGTACCTTTGATCCCAAAGAGGTGTTACAATGCAAAAAGACCACATCCTGTTGCACATCATTGTCCCAGCCCCTCACCAAGTCCTCGGGTTATGACTGCATCTATCAGGCTCTAGCTGTACTTTGCTCTTTTCTAGCAGCAGCTCAATGGTTTGCATTTCCTTCAAGGTGAGCTCTTCCTTCAATTTTAATTTGACCGTGTTGGCATGTTTTTGTGCTCGCGTTCAAGTGAAGCTAATTTTACATGGCAATGTGCCAGTTCAGGAAACCAATACGCAAATTCATAATTATTCATGCATAATTCAGGAATTATTTGCATACAGTAAACAGGCCATCATCTTGATGAAGTGTCAAATGATATAACATGCTAATGAAAGAAAGCAGAATAGACAAGAAGAGATCATGAGACCGAAAGAGAGCGAAAGTGGGAGTGGAAATATATCCTCTAATGTATTTTTGAAAGTCTCTCCACGCTCTCGTGCGTGACAAGAAACACCCAAAACACCTTTAAGCGCAGCCCCAGGAGCCATACACTCTCCTACATTTGTGTTCAGGACAGTACAAATATTCCCAGAGAGCAAAGATACATTTTCAGTCTGGCCCAGGGTTTATCTGGGTATAAATCAGATCAGTCAAACCAGAAATTATTTTTTCCAAGACCTATCATTTCAAAGGACTCATCGCTGTCAGAGGTGGAGTATTTTATTACTAAAGGTTCCTTGGCTGTCTCAGGGGGTACTTCCTTATTATGTACTAAATACGGTGAGATTATTTTAATCATTTCGCTGCAAGAGCAAACACTTTCCAGCCCCCTTCAAGTCTTTCTTTCACTCTTATCTAGGGTCTATGAGTGAGACAGAGTCCCCTCCTCCAGCAGCGGCAAAAATACTCAATATTACTAAGAGTGCTTGTTAGCAATGTGTTACTGAGAAAGAAAGGGAGATACGGATTCACACTCTGATACTTCAGCAATGGATTGATTCACATTGTTTTAGCGTTTTACACCCAGGGGAGAGGCTCAACTCTTGCTAAAATTACACTCTTCGCAAGGAAGAGAAACCAAAGGTTTTCAATGACAATAAATTTTTCTTTTTAAAATATGCTGACTTCATTATTACTGCCTTGAACATTAAGATGTAAATATTTCAGAAAAGAGCTTTTAGCTTTCAAGATTCAGAATAAATGTGCCTTGGTTCTACGTAGATTAATATTTCTACCAAACTGTAGGCCTAAGTAGTTTGACTATTCATCTTAATAAAAACCTCAGAGAAAAGTGTTGAAAGTTGCTGTGAGAAGTATGCTCTTAGAAGTCATTTTTCAATGTTTAATATTTGAAACTTCATTTTTTCATCATAATTGCTAACAAATAATTAGAGCAAGGAACAGTGCAAGAACCAATTAGAAAGCACAGTTCCTGTCCTGATTTATGGTGTATGACTCTGCTGCTTTGTGCACATTATAACTGGCATAAAATTAATAGAAGCGATAATGTATTACACCTGGTAGTAACTCCTGCTAGACTGAACAAAGTCTAACCAGACTGCTTTAGGCTCACAGAAGCTGTTGGAATTTCTAGCACTTTTCATGTGTACGTGTTATTGGGTGGTTTATCATTGATTAGATGACATAGAAGACCTGACTTTGCTTTCTGCTTCCATTGAAGTGGAAATCAGTGGTATCTACCCAGACTTGGTACAGATTTTTTATACTTCCACTGAATTGAAAATATACCTATTATTAACGGAGGGGCAGTCAACATTGTCACTAAATACAGGTACCAAAACATTCATTATCTCTAAGTATTTTGATTATATTACAGTTTGTTCATTTCTACTCTCACATCAAGAGCAGTAAGGCTGCACTCAGGGGACAAAAGGAGAGACAGGCTTGCTTTGTGTGCATTTTTGTTTGTTTGCTTGCTTTTTGAGCAGATAATATTGCCTCTCCACAAAACCTATTTACAATCAAGGTTTCAGTCTTGCTTTCTTCTTGATTGTTGGTTCCCCCTCCCCCCCCCCCCTCCCTTCCCCCCCCCCCCTTCCCTGCGCACTCTCCCGCTGCCAGGGCCTGGGGGTACCGCCCCGGCGCCGGCCAGATTGAGAGCGA